>JAKSZT010054267.1:7596060-7615418 GCA_026826555.1 Tolypeutes matacus | reverse complement strand
CTTTCTTTCTTTCTTTCTTTCTTTCTTTCTTTCTTTCTTTCTTTCTTTCTTTCTTTCTTTCTTTCTTTCTTTCTCTATTTCTTTCTTTCTCTCTTTCTTTCTTTATTTCATCATTCTTTTGTTCTTTCATTATTTTGTCCTTTCATTCATTCTTTTTTCTTTCTTCTTCTTTTCCTCCTGATCCAGGTTACCATGGAGAGGTGAACTGTGGAGTGATTTCTTGGTGGGCAAGGGTAGCTGACAGGGAAATGCTCAGCCAGAAGTCTGTGACCTGAGAAGGAGGAGATCCTTTTTTCTGTTGTTGTTCTTCTTTCTCTTCTTCTCTTACTTTTTTCCTTTCTTTCTTTTTATCTTTTATCTTCATTTATTATTTTCTTTTCCTGTTTTTCTTTTCTTCTTTTTTATTTTATTTTTATATATAGTATTAATTTTTATTTTATTTCTTTTAATTTTTAAATTTTTTGATATATTTTTCTTTTTTTCTCTCATATATTTTTGTTCTTTTTTTTTTCAGTTAAATATGAAAAGAGAGATCTTGAATAATGCATTACAGGTACTAGGCCCAGTGGAAATATACAGAACATTGCAATAAAAAACAGCAGGATATGCATTCTTTTCAAGTGCTCGTGAATAATTCTCCAGGAAAGACCACATATTAGGTCAAAGAACAATTCTCAACACATTTAGAAAGATTGAAATTATACAAAGCACTATCTCTGATTACAATAGAATGAAGCTGAAAATCTATAATGTGTGGAAAACTGGAAAATTCACAACCATATGGGATTTAACACACTTCTTAACATTCACTAGGTCAAGGATGAAATTGCAAAAGAAATCTGTAAATATCTCAGAGCAAATGAAAATGAGAGCATAACAAATTAAAACATGGGATGCAGTGAAGGCAGTGCTGAAGGGGAGACTTATGGCCTTAAATGTCTATATTAAAAAATAAAGTGCTAAAATAAAAGATGTAACTTCACATCTGGAGAAGCTAGAAGAAGAACAGCAGTCTAATCCCAAAGAAAGTGAAAGGAAAGAAATCACAAAAATTAAAGTCAAATTAAATGCAATTTTGAATAAAAAGTACAACCAACAGAATTAACAAAGCCAAAAAGAGTTTATTTTGAGAAGAATAAAATTGACAAACCCTTAGCCAACTAACAAAGAAATAAGAAATAAGATGCAAGTAAATAAAATGATAAATGAGAGTATATCACTGCTGACCCTACAGAAAGAAGGAATAGCATTAGAGCATACTCTGAAAAACTGTATGTAAACAATTACGACAACTTAGATTAAATGAGTGAATTTCCAGAAACACATGAATAACCTCCACTGTTGAAAGAAGAAATAGAAGACCTCAACAGACCAGTTACAAGTAATGAGATTAAATCAGTCAACAAAACCCTTAAAAACCAAAAGAATCCCAGGACTAGATGGCTTCACAGTTGAATTTTACCAATCATTCTGAAAAGAACTAACATCAACCCTTTGCAAAACTCTTCCAAAAAATTAAAGAGGAAGAAACATTACCTAATTCATTCTATGTTGCCAACATCACCCAAATACCACATAAAGACACTACCAAAAAAAAAAAAAAATTACAGACCAAATTCTCTAATGAACTTAGATGCAGAAATTCTTGCAAATCGGATCCAACACATCAAATGATGAAGTAGGTGTTATCCCAGATATTCAAGGATGTTTCAAAATAAGAAACTCAATTATTATAATATACCACATTAACAGACGAAAGGAGAAATTTTCCTATCATCTCTATCGACTCAGTAAAGATATTCAACAAAATTCAGCATCATTGCTTGATAAAAAAACACTTTGAATGATAAGTATACGAGGAAAGTTATTCAACAAGATAAAGGGCATATATGAAAAACCCACGGCTAACATCATACTTAATGGTGAAAGGCTAAAGACTTTCCTCTAAGATCTGGAAAAGATAAAGATGTCCAATGTCACCATTTTTATTCAACATTGTGTTAAAAATTCTTGTTAGAAGAATCTCTTAGGAAGAAAAAGAAAAACAGTGCCTCCAAATTGAAAAGGAAGAAGTAAAATTTTCACTATTTGCAAGTGACAGGATCCTATATATAGAAAGTCCTGAAAAAACCTACAAAATCTACTATAGCTCATAAATGAGTTAAATAAAGTCACAGGATATAAAAGCAACATGCAACAATCAACAATGTTTCTTTACACTAATGATAAGCAATCTGAAGGGGAATTCAAGAAAACTTCCATTTAGAATAGCAACTAGAATAATTAAATTTCTAGGAATAAACTTAACTAAAGGACTTGTACGAAGAAAACTACACAACGTTGTTAAAAGAAATCAAACATCTAAATAAATGGAAGTATATTCTATGTTCAATAGATTGAGAGCTAAACACCAATAAGATGCCAATTCTACCTAAATTGATTTACAGATTCCATGCAATCCCAATAGAATTCCAACAGCATTTTTACAAAAATAGAAAAGCCAATGGTCAAATTTATTTGAAAGGGTAAGAGGCCCCAAATAACCAAATATATCTTGAAAAGAAAAATGAATTTGGAGTTCTCACAATACCTGACTTTACAACATTCTACAAAACTACAGTGGTCAAAACTACATGGTATTGGCAGAAGGAGAGAAATATTGATCAATGGAACCAAAGAGAGAGATCAGAAATACACCCGCACATCTATGGCCAACTGATATTCACTCATTTAATATGGAATAGTCTCTTTAACAAATGGTGCTAGTAGAACTGTATATCCATATCCAAAAGAATGAAAGAGGATCCCTTTATCACACCCTATAAAAATGTAAATTCAAGCTGGATGAAACACCTTACTATAATAACCATGGCCATAAAGCTCCTAGAAGATAATGTAGGAAGCATCTAGATGACCTTGTGGTAGCAAATGGTTTCATGAACATTAAACCTAAGGTGCAATCAATGAAAGAAATATTTATAAATGGGAACTCCTCAAAATTAAAAACTTTTGTGATTCAAAGGAGTCTGTCAAGAAAGTTGAAAGACAGTCTACTCAATGGGAGAAAATATTTGGGAACCACATATCCAATAAGGATCTAATATCCATGATGTAGAAAGAAAACCTACAACTCAATAATAAAAAGGCAAAAAAACAAACAAACAACAACAACAAAAAAACAAAACACCTTACTTTAAAATGCACAAGAGACTTGATCAGAAACTTTTCCAAAGAGGAAACATGGATGGCTAAAAAGCACATGAAAAGGTGTTCAACATCATTAGTTATTAGGGAAATGCAAATCAAATTTACAATGAGATATCATTTCACATGTACTAGACTGGCTGCTATTAAAAAACACTCATAAAACTACAAGTGTTGGAAAGGTTGTGGAGAAATAACACTCATTCACTGCTGGTGGTAATGTAGAATTGTGCAGCCACTGTGGAGGGCATTTTGGTGGTTCCTCGGGAATTTCTGGCAATCCACTACTAGATATATACTTAGAAGAATTGAAAGCAGGTATACAAACAGATATATGCACACCAATGTTCATAGCGACATTATTCATAATTGCCAAAAATGGAAGCAACCCAGGTGTCCATGAACAGATGAATGGATAAACAAAATGTGGTGTATATAGAAGATGGAATATTATTCAGCTGTAAGAGGGAATGAAGTTTTGACCCATGTGACCATCATGGATGAATCTTCAGATCCTTCTGTTGAGTGAAATAAGCCAAACTAAAAAGGACTAATTTTGCATGATCTCATGTGAACAAAGGATAATGAGATGACATATGAAGGTAGAGTCTGGAAGATAGGTTACCAGGAGAGAAAAGGAGAGTGGAGATTTATAAGCTGATGTGTGATGTGGGTACACTTTATAATTAGGTTGATTCTAACAGTTTGAAAATGGACACCAGTTATGGTAGCACAGTAACATGATTGTAATTAACAGCATTGAAATCTTAAAGTGAATGTGCTTGAAAGGAAAGTTTGACTCACCCATGAGGCTAGAAATAAAGGTAAAGGATAAAATGGGATACTCTACAACTCAGTGAATATTCTGGGGTAGTCAAGGACTGTAGTTAATAATACAAATAGAATGTTATCTCAAGATCTATAACAAAGTACTATCACTAGCACAAGGTGCTGATAGTGGAGTAATATATAGGGAAATGCACATAAAACATAATTCTATGGGATATGAATGGGTTTGTTTTGTCATAGCTAGGTTTTATCAATAGATAGAAGCCTACACAGTAACTAACAAAATATTAAACTTCCATCCTGGGTAAGGTCTGCTAATTTCTCAAATAAAATGGCAAAAATCTCTAGAATATATAAGCCACACCTAGGAAAATAAAAGAGGCCTATCTGAAAACCCTCAATTTAAGGCTTGAACTTATGAACTTTATTCCTATAAAAAATGAAACAATCTAATTATAATTAATGCCTAAGAGTTACTTCCTGAAAACCTTTTTTTACTCAAATATGGCCTCTTTCTGTTAGCCAAATTCAACAAATAAACCCACTACCCTCCCTCCAACATGATACGTGATTCCTGGAGCTGAACCTTCCTGGTACTAATTAATCACTGATGTCTTTGGAAAAAGGCTTTGACCAAAATGGGGGAATAAACAATTAAAAAAAAAGAGTTTTTATGGTCAAGAGATTTCAAAGTGAGTTAGGAGGTCATTCTGGAGGTTATATTATGTAGGTCTAAGACAGATTTCACTAACAGCCACAGTAATCTAGTGCTCCTGAGGATTCTATGGATGTCTAGACACCAAAAGAAAGGCAAACAACCTCATGAAATCAACACCCCTTCAGTGGACCTTATTTGGGAATATATGATAATCTATTTTCCAAATATAATATAGTTATTCTCAATTATAATTCCCCTAGCCATGCTTTTTCTACTCCTTTTATTTGAACCTATAACTCCCAATATATCCATTAAATATATCTCTCAGAGTTTAAATCTTTTGGACTGTTCACATGTCAGTTAAGCCCTGCATCCCAGCAGAGTAGTGGCCAACTCCTACTCTCCAGTTCTTCTCTCTTGCCTTGGACAACCACCAAAATGATGATTATGGAGAAGTCTCATCACAAACAAAAAAGGAGTATCTATTACTACAAACAAAACAATTCCTTCCATCTGCCCCAAAATATCTAAGTCCCCTCTCAGCCTCAAGAAGTCAGAATGGGCATTCCCAAGTTCCTCAAGTTTGAAGAGTGAACAAACATTAAGGAAGAGTGTAACCACAGACCAAAGAGATTTACAGTTATTGTAGCTACTGTATCATAGTAACATTGATATAAAAACTGGGTGCCAGGGGTTCAGTAGGGAGGGGGAGGAATGAATGGGTGGCAAACATTATATATTTGTGTTTGTGATATTTTTCTGTATGCTAGTGTAATGATGGACATGTGACATGCATTTATCAAGGCCAATGGAACTATACAGCACAAAGTGTAAACCATAATTTAAACAATTGCTTTGGTTAGTAGCAATGTTTCAATATTGGTTCATCAAGTGTAACAAAAGTAACACACTAATTTAAGATGTTAATAATAGGAGAAACTGTGTGTGTGAGTGTGTGGGTGATTTATCCAAGAATTCCCTATATATTTGGTGTAATTTTTCTGTAAATGTAAATCTAAAACTTCCCTAAAAATAAAGTTTATTACAAAAAATGCTCCTATAACTCAAAATTACAAGGTTAATACTACTCTTTGCAGAACTTCTGGGAAGATGGAGGATTAGAGAGATGCAAGACTGACTTTTCTCTCAGGAGAGGGAGAATAATGGAAAAAATGTTCCAGGCATTAGAAGAAGGCTGTACACAACCCAGAAGACACAGGTTCAAATGAATAGAATCTTGATGAGAAAACTCTCAAACACATTCTACCTGGAATTGAATTGAGAGGGCTGCCAAAGTGTATGATCTGCTGGTAGTGCATGCAAGGAAATTAAAAGGAAATTAAAAGTAAATAAATGAAAGGCTTTTTCAGGCCTTTACAACCTCCTATCACAAGGCCATTGGAAATGGTACTGCAACCCATTACTTGGAATATTTGACAACTAAACAGGGATAATCCTAAAGAATAAGAACAGTTTGAACCAAGAATCAAAGCCTGACAATAACACACATTCTCCCACCAATAAATCCCTAAACAAGAGAGAGAAATTGACCATCAGAATAAACTCATCATCATAATCAGATGCCTAGACATCAGTAAAAATTACAAACCATACTAAGAAAATGGAAAATATGGCCCAAGCAAAGGAATATATCAAAGACCCAGATGAGACACAGGATTTGAGAAACTAATCATCAAGTTGATGCAAATATCATAAATTAAATCGAGTTGAAAAAATTATTACTAAAGAGATAAATGATATCAAGAGGATACAGGGGAAATACAAAAAGAAAAAAAAATAATTTGAAAACCTGATTAAAAAGATAACAGATCTTATGTGAGTGGGAGACAAATTATGTGAGATAAAAAACAACTTAGAGGCATACAACAGCAGGCTAAAAATCATAGAAGAAAGAATAAATGAATCAGAAGACAGAACAGTTGAAATTGAAGAGAAAGGAGAAGAAAGAGTGAAAAGAATGGACAAATGAGCAGAGGCTTAGAAGTTGAAAGATAGCACAAATCATAGCAGCATATATGACATGGGAGTTTCAGAAGGAGAAGAGGAGGGAAAAGGGGCAGAAGAGTATTTGAGGAAAAAATTGCTGAAAGTTTCCCAACTCTTATGAAAGAAATGAATTTACATGTTCAAGAAGCACAGCTTACCCCAATCAGAATAGACCTGAATAAACCTACTCCAAGACACTTACTACTCAGAATGTCAAATGCCAAAGAGAAAGAGAAAATTCTGAGAATGACAAGGGGGAAGCAAACCATCACATACAAGGGATACTTAGTAAGATATTGTGAGGCTTTCTCATCAGAAATCATGGAGGCAAGAGGACAATGGTATGATAAAATTAGGATACAGATAGAGAAAAATTTCCAGCCAAGAATGCTTTATCCAACAAAATTGTCTTTCAAATATGAAAGTGAGTTTAAAATATCCACAAATAAACAGAAACTAAGAGAGTTCATAAAAAAGAATCCACTTTTGCAGAAAGTATTAAAGGGAGCCTTAGAGCCCGAAAGAAAAATACAAGAAATAGAGGCTTGGAGGAGAGTGTAGAAGGCAAGAATAGCAGAAAAGATAACAAAAAGAGTATCAAGAAAACAGAAATAAGACACAGCATATGAAAACGAAATAATAAAATGGTGGAAGTAAATAATGTATTTACAGTAATATCATTGAACATGAATGGAGTAAACAACACAATCAAAAGATATAGACTGACAGAATGGATTTTTAAAAAATGAGCCATGCTTATGCTGTTCAAAGAGACTAAGTTTAGATCCAAGGATACAAGTAGACTGAAAGTGAAAGCTTGGTAAAAGATATTCCATGCAAACTGTCACCAAAAAAGAGGTATCTATACTAATATTGGACAGAACAGACTTTAAATGAAAAAAGTTATGAGATGAAGAAGGCCACTATATATATAAAAGGCAAAATGCACCAAGAAGAAGTAGCATTCATAAATATCTATGCACCAATAAATAAATAAATAAATAAATAAATAAATAAATAAAATAAAATAAAATAAAATAAATAAAATAAAATAAAATAAATATCTATGCACCTAACTAGGGTGCCCCAAAATACATGAGGCAAACTGCAAAGCCAAAGGGGAAAATAAACACCTAGACAATAAGAGTTGAAGGCTTCAACACACCACTCACATCATTAGGTAGAACAACTGGACAGAAGATCAACAAAGAAACAGAGAATTTAAACAATATAAGCAAGCTAGACCTAACAGATATATACAGAACGTTACATCCAAAATCAGTGAGTTATATATTCTTCTCAAGTGCTCATGGACATTTTCCCAGGATAAACCAAGTGGTACATGACAAGGCAGGTCTCAATAAATATAAAAGATTGAAATTAATCAAAGCAACTTCTCAGATCACAATTGAATTAAGCTGGAACACATAATATATGAGAACATGGAAAATTCACAAGTGTGTGAAGACTCAACAACACAATTTTAAAAAACGTGGATAAAAGAAGAAATTGCAAGGGAAACTGGTAAATATATTGTTATGTATGAAAATGAGAACACAACTTATCAAAACTTATGCGATACAGTGAAGGCAGTCCTGAGAGGGAAATTTATACCCGTAAACTCCTATATTAAAAGCGAAGAATCAGCTAAAATCAAAGATCTAACTGAACAACTGGAGTAACTAGAAAAAAAACAGCAACAATTCCCAAAGCAAACAGAAAGAAAGAAATAATAATCATTAGAGCAGAAATAAATGAAATTGAAAAAAAAAAGAGAAAATCAACAAAACCAAAAGCTGATTTTTTTAGAAGAATAGGAAAATTGACAAAGCTTAGCAAGACTGACAAAGAAAAAAGAGGGAAGATGCAAATCAATAAAATCAGAAATCAAATGTGGAAGTTAAGACTTCATGGGAAAAAAGATCATAAGAGGATATTATGAGAAACAGTGTGCCAACAAGCTAGAAAACCTATATGAAATTCACAAATTCCTAGAAAGGCACAAACAACCTACACTGATGCTACAAGAAATTCAAGAACTTAACAAACTAATCACATTTAAAGAGATAGAAGCCATCATGAAAAATCTCCCAACAACAACAAAAAAAATGCCAGGACCAGGTTTGTGAATTCCACAAAGCATTTTGAATAGCATTAACATGAATCTGGCTTAAACTCTTCCAAAAAATTGAAGAGGAGGGAAAATTATTCAACACATTTGGTGAAGCTAACATCTCCTTATACCAAAGTCAGATAAAGATACTATAAGAATGGAAAATTACAGAGCAATCTCACATGAACATAGATGCAAAAATTCTCAACAAAATGCTTGCAAATAGAAACCAACAGCATATCAAAAGACTTATATGCCAAGACCAAGTGGAATTTATTCTGGTATGCAAGGCTGGTTCAACACAAGAAAATCACTTAATGTAATAAACCACCTTAAAAATTTGAAGAGGAAAAAAAAACACATGATGATCTTGATTGATGCAGAAAAGGCATTCAGCAAAATCCAGCATCCTTTCTGATAAAAACATCTAGAAAAATAGAGATAGAGGAAAAAGTCCTCAATATGAAAGAGAGCATATATGAAAATCACACAGCCAACATCACATTCAATGGGGAAAGGTTTAAAATTTTTGTTCTTAGATAGGGAATGAGACAAGGATGTCCACTGCCACCATTGTTAGTCAACATTTCCTTAGAAGTTTTATTAATAGCAATTATACAGGAAAAATAAAAGGCATCAAAGTAAGAAAAGAGGAAGTAAAATTCACTATTCAAAGATGACATGATACTATATTTCAAAAATTCTGAAATATCTACGATAAAGCTACTTGAGTTAAAAAATGAGTTCCAGAAATTGGCAGGATACAAGAGCAACATGAAAAAATCAGTAATGTTTCTGTAAACTAGTATTTAACAATTTGAGGAGGAAATCAGGAAAAATCTCCAGCTAGAGCAACTAAAAAAAAAAAAAAGACTCAAATACCTAGGAAACAATATAAACAAAAGTACATGGCCTATATTCAGAAAACAATGCTAAAAGAAATCAAAGAAGACCTAAGCAAATGGAAAGGCATTCGTTGTTCATGGTTTGGAAAACTAAATATCATGAAGATGTCAATCTTACCCAAACTGATTTCTAGATTCAATGCAATATTAATCAAAATTCCAACAGCCTACTTTACAGAAATAGAAAGGAAAATTTCCAAATTTATTTGGAGGAGAAAGTGATCCCAAATCGCCAAAAACATTATAAAAATGTGGAGTGAGGTGGAAGCGCTTTTACTGTCTGACCTTGAAACATGTTACAAAGCTACAGTGGTTAAAACAGCATAATATTGGCATAAAGGTAAGCACATTGATCAGTGAAGTAGAATTGAGAGTCCAGAAATAAACCCTCACCTCTATGGACAACTGGTTTTTGACAAACACACTAGACCCATGTCAATGGTACAAAACAGTCTCTTCAACAAATGACACTGGGAGAACTGGATATCCATAACCAGAAGAATAAAGAGGTCTCCTATCTCACTCCCAGTACAAGAATCAACTCAAAATGGATCAAAGACCTAAGTGTAAAAGCCAGGATCATAAATCAACCAATTAAATGGGAGAAATATTTAGTAATCATATATCCAATAAGGGTTTAATATCCATGATATATACGGAGATCCTGCAACTCAGCAATAAACACTGAAATGACCTGATCAAAAATGGGCAGATGACTTGAATTGACATTTGTCCAAAGATGAAATACAAATGATGAAAAAACAGATGAAAAAATGTTCAATATCATTAGTGATTAGGGAAATGGAAATCAAAACTACAATGAGATATCATTTCACACCTATTAGAGTGACCACTATTAAAAAGATAGAGAACTACAAGTGTTGAGAAAGATGTGAAGAGATAGGAACACTTATTCACTGTTAGTGGGAATTTAGAATGGTATAGCCAGGTCAGCCAGGGGTGAGAACAGCAGCATCCAGGACACCATCTGGCTCCTCTTCCTCCACCCCAGGCTGGATCTGGAATACTGAGGCCCAGGGGCTTCCAGGTCTCAGGTTATCCTTGCTCCATCCCCTGGTGACTCCATCCAGAGCCAGGTATATGCATGAAAGAGCAGTGGGTTTGGGGGCACAAGCACATATACTATGCCTCTATTTAATTTCTTAGGAATCCTTTTCTGGCTTTTACATTCCATATTATAAATCTGGGTACCTCAAACTTTCTCTCTTCCCAAAGGGATTCCAGCATTTGAACTGGCAAAGGAAATCTTAGCTAGAAGAAAAAACAATTATCGTGCCACATAGCTGCAAGGAAGCAGATTCTATTCTGCCTGAAAAAACTGCCCTCAATGTCATTCCTAGCAAAGGAGTCCTGTGAGTCACCTGGACTTCAGCGTGGTCATAAAATCCTGTGAAGAAAACCCTCAGCTGCCAACCCACTCTCATTCTCAATGGTCATCTAACCTGTTAACTTGAATCCCTGGTAATAATATTTAAAGCAATATTGTTTGGGAAACTTAACTACTTTGCCTTGTGCATGCACAGAGGTAAACCAAAGCTACGGAAAAGCACAGTCAAAGCCCTAGCAGCAATAGAAAAAACAGATAAATGGTATCTCATCAAAATAAAACACTTCTGCACCTCAACATCCTTAAAAAGGTGGAGACTGGAAGATGGGACAGGTTCTTGGAGGTGCAGAGCATGGACAAGTGTTAACCCTTTAGGTCCAGCTCATGGGGAAACCCAGAGAGGACCTTCAGGTGAGCTCAGGGAAGGGACTTTACCACCTGGACTGGAAGGGCCACAGTGTTTAATTGGTAATGCTGTGCCCTGTGTGCCTATGGGTCATCAGTCTTAGTGACCACCTCCTTCCCCCACTCCTGACATGTCACATATTTTAACTCTTCCCAGCAGACAGGTTTTTACCCTCTGGGCATAACCACAGTGCAAGACTTTGGACAAAGACCACCACCATTCCAGGGGCTGTGAGTTCTAAGGGCTTGTGGTCTAGTGTCTCTTTTAGGATATGTCAGTAACAACATGACTGAGTGTATAAACTGATGAACTGCCCAGATAGTGGGCCTGAGAACAAAATGGCCAAAGTATCATCTTGGCCAGTGAAGAAGACTGAGTTTTCCTTCCATGGTAAGGAATAAAGACACTGATTCAGACACCAGAGCTCACAGTGAATCATTAGGGCCCGTTAGAGGAGAGTGCCTTCCAAGGATCTGACAGAGAAGCTTGTAGACTTCTGGAAGAATTTCTTGGTTAAAACAAATTGTGCAAGGAATGGCAGGGAAGCTAGAAATCCCAGTTTACAAGGAGGAGTAAGTCTTATGAAATAAGGTCTGTTGTGGCTTCAAAAGCTGCATCACAAATGTTCTTCCAGAATGAATGTAACAAGAAAAGGAATTCTGAGATCAAAGACTAAGATCCCAGAAGGTTTCAAATCTAAGAGAAAGGATGGGCCACTGGGCCTCTAGAGGGATATTGAGGATGCGCAGTCCTGCCTACCCTTAGGCCAGTTGCTAACCAACTATCTCCGGCCTTTTACTTTGCACATTATAAGTTTTGATATTTTTACAATCCCCCCTCCTCCAGTTACTGCTGATGCAATTCCAGAGTTCATTGAGAAAGCCATGAGTTCTTAAATGGTGGTCATAGAATTCTCTGCACCACAAACGGAATATATTTCCTCTTCCTTCAAAACTGTAGAGAAGAAGCCATGTTCTAGGTTAGGAAATGGTCTTTTTTAATGTGATTTTTACAGACACCCACATTTTAGAAGATGTTGCTATGCCCTGTGAAAGTCCTTTCAAACTTGAATTCCAGGAGTTCTGATGAACTTTCACAACTATGCCCTCCAGTGGCATGTGGTAGATGCTCCATAAGTATCTGGAGGATGAAGGAAAAAATCAGAATCCATTTCCTTGCTCCAGACCTCCCTGGGCTCTCAATGCACCTCAAACTGTACCTTGAGTGAAACATGCTATCTTATTCTCTCAAGGTGACAAGTGGATCACTTCTTCTGACCAAAACTATTCTCATGACAGGCAGAGGTACAGCCTGGTCCATACCCATATGCAGCTGAGCACCCATGACTGCGGTTCCAAGAAGACTTCTGAGCAAGTTTCTCATTGTCTTGACCATTGATTGTGGGTGGGGACAGGCAGGAATGATGTAAGAATGACCTAGAAGTGGTAGTAGTGGTGATGGATTCTCCCAAAGGTAGCGTCTGAGATCCCAGCCTCCTTTTTCTCCCCAGGGTGCCCTTGGTACCATCCATAGCACTATTTGCAAATTTTTCCCTCACAGGGGAAGCCCCTAGGATCAGACCTCTAGTGGGAACCAACAATTGTGTGGGACAAAAGGTTCAGTCTTGCCATTCCTCAATCAGAGTCTCCCATTCACATCCCCATTACTCAGTAAAGACTGGAGCCCTCCTACCTGACCCAAAGTTCACTCCCCTTATCAGTTGGTCATGAAGACCCTCCTTGGTTGTTGTCAAAGGGATGACTCCATATAAAGTTTTCTTCTCAGACTAGAAACAGAGCTCTGCCTCCACTGACCCCCAGCCCATGAGGAAAAGAGATGAGGTGAAGGCTCTAAATCTGCAGATTTACATCTGGGCAAATGACCACTACCCCAGGACTCTCCTTCCCACCCTGCCAGCCATGGATAGGCTGTGAATATGACAGACCAACCAGGCTTCCAACCACCTAGAAAAAAATCTCCTGTCCAGGGTCTGTTCCCTCCTCATGCCCCTTCCAAAGCCTAGCCCTCCCCAACTCAGGCACACTAAGAGTGTAAGATGCTGTGGGGCTGCCCAGGAAGGATCGGAATATTTGCTCAGCCTTCATTTCATTGTCTTGTAGTCCCTATCTTACCTTTAGGTGTCTCTTGGTAAATGGCCAGAGTCTCCTGTGGTGGGGGTTGAACCAATTCCTCCTGCTTTGAAAAGGGCTTTCACTGCCAGTTTTCCTGAGGTGAGAGCCTTGGGGAGTTAGGAAGTAACATGAAAACACATTGTTATCCCCAGCATTTCTGCTTGAGTGAGCTGGGTTGGGGGCTGTCTCTAGAATGTGGGTGCTTGGTTACCAGGTTCCAAGTTCTGTCGGGTTATATCTCCAAGAAAATGAGTTTACTTCTTGAGGTTCCATTACCTGTCCCACTTCTATGGATAAAACCTCTCCTAAAACTGATGCCTCTTCAGCATCCTCTCTCATGTCATCCATTTAACTCTAAAGTTATACAAACACTTTTCTCTTTTCAGTGCCTGGGAAAGGCCTGGGAAATTCAGGATACCAGTATTGAGGAGATAGGGCTGGCTTCAGAACTATCTCCTTTTTCTGCCATATCTCTGAACCTGAACAAGTCATTGTGCCTCTAGGGCCTCCTGAGTCTCCTCACCAGAAACCATAAAGATCATTCTAGCTCCCACATCCTTATGACTTTCACAGATGTATATGGAATAATATATATAAAACTCATGAGCTAATGTGACAGATCACTAATACATGATCTTTAGAGATGGAGAAATTACATGAAGGAATAGGAAGCAACAGGATGCTCAACTCAAAGTTGGGTGTTGGTTAAGGGGGCATTTGGGACAGGGTGCATCTGGAGCAGGATTCTAGGGAGTATGTGACTGTTCATCCTGTCATAATGTGTTTTATCAGTGGCTGGAGACCCACATAATGAGTGGACAGGAGATGGACTCCTATCTTTGGGAGGACCAATTTATTCAGAAATAGACAGGTGGGGATCTCTCAAGAGCAAGGGCAGTTCCTAATAAGGGAGGACAAACCAGTGTGTCAAAACATCTTGTTGCATGTAACTGTGAATCTTGTCATCCAAGCCAGGGGTTCATCATGGGCCCCAGGGGGAATGGAGAGGGAGAAACATAATAGATCAAAGAGGGGGTATTTAGTGGTCAGTGGGAATGTTTTTCATTACCTTATCATGATGAACACAGGACATGGTAAATATAATCAAAATTTATAAAAGTGTACAGTCTAAAATGTACACCATACTGTAAACCATTCACAATGTTTAGTAGCTATGTTTCACTATCTGTATATCAGTTATAACAATGCTACCATCCAAATACAAAATGTTTTAATATGGGGTGAGGAAAGGGGGAAGAGGTTGGGTATATGATAGTCTCTTGTGCTCTGTGTATGACTTTGCTGTGACCTGAAACTTATTTGAAAACAAAATGTAAAATAGTGAGACACTGGGGAGACAGAGGGAGAAGGTGCCACAGTACAGATTGAACAACAGATATTGCAGTGAATAAAGGCAAAATGTCAAAAAAAAACCTTTTTTTAATTTTAAAATTTTTTTGAATATCCCAATCTTTTAATTTTAGTTTTAGTTTTTTTTAAGTTTTCATGTATTTTATCTTTTATTTAAACTTGTCATTAATATTTCATTTTCCTATTAATTGTATTTGGCTATTTTATTGGCTTCATCTTTAAAGAAGCTTTGGAACACAGAAGGGTTACAACTGGGGTGGGAGAGGATTGTTGGTGGGGGGTGTCAGGGATGGGGGGTGCATGTGATGAAGTTCACCTGAACATACATACAAGATTTACACAATTGCTCAAATGTTCACCGGACATGGTCACAGTGGCTGGAAAATCACTCAATAAATGAGAGAATACTGAATTCCCATCCTGAAGAGCTCTGCCACATTCTCCAAGGGAGCAGCAACAGTCCCCAAAGTACAGGGGCAGTGTCTGGCAAAGGAGGATGATCCACTGATGAGCCCTTTTTATTGATGACTAGCCTTATGAGTCTTTGCTCTTGAAGTTGAAATGTAGCCTATTCTTATGGGGTGCCTAAGGGTTGCCTCTTGAGTGCATCATTTTTGCTCAAATGTGGCCTCTCTCTTAGCAAAACTCAGTGTATGAATGCATTACCTTCCTCCCAGCATGGGACATGACTCCCAGGGAAGATACTCCCTGACACTGAGAGATTACTACCAAGTGTCAACTGGTAAGGTGACTGGAAAAAGACCTCAAATAAAAGGGGGGAAAGATAAAGACAAATGAGTTCATATAGCTAAGAGACTTCAAAGTGAGTCAGGGGATAATCCCAGAGGTAACGCTTATGCACATCTCAATAGGACCTTATAGGCTTCTAAGGTGGATATCACCCCAAAAAGAGGGGCTCCTTAGGGCTCTGGAGACACCCAGGTCCTATGTCAGGGCAGATAGTTCCAGAGTTTGGTGTCTTATCAGTGGGCCCTACTTTGGAATCTGTGCTCCAGAGAGTGACAGAGTTAGACTCAATTATGTCTTCGCACATGGTTCATCTGTCCCTTCTATTCAAACCTATATATGGTACTGTAGTTTATAGGTGTATATCCAGAGACTGGTGTCTTTGGGCTGTCCATGTACCAGGTGGGCCCAGAATGTCGGTGGAGCTGCAACTCCTACTCTACTGCTCAATGGACTCACCCAAGGACATCTTGTGGGGAGATAATGAACAATGGCCATCCCATGGAATGGAGAGAGTCTGCAGCTGCAGGCAGGATAATCCCACCCATTTTATCCATGGGATATAAGCCCCCTATCAATTGGAGTTGGAGTGGACATCACCATCCCAGACTCCTCAGGATTGTGGTTTTAGCTATGGACTAGAGTGGACATACTGGTATTCTGTTATAGACATATTGTGATTCAAGCAATGGAAGGAATTACAACATTAATGTGGAGCCAGTGGCCACTGGATGCTCTAGGGGCAGGGAGAGGGAAAAGCAGTTGTAATACAGGGGCTTTTTTGGGACTTGGGATTTATCCTGAGTGGCATTGCAATGACAGATATAGACCATTTTATATCATCATATAACATGCAGAACTGTGTGAGACAGAGTGTGGTCTACAATATGAACTATGATCCATGCTTAATGGTAAAGCCCCAGGATGTGTATATCCATTGCAGGTGATATGCCACACTAATGAAGGATGTTTATGTGGGTGGTTGTGGGAGGTGTGGGAGTTGGGGCATCTGGGAATCCCCATAATTTTTGTGTAATATTTATGTAATCCAAGTACCATTTTTAAAAAATTATTTTTAATTTTATTAAAGAAAAAACAGGGTTGGTTTTTGATGGTATGATTAGTGGAAAGTAACATCTTCTTGGCTTCATTTCCCAGTCCCCAACATAATGGCCTTTAAATTGAAAGAAAATCAGATATCACCATCTGAATGAAAACCTTTCAATGGCTACCAATTATATTTAGAGTCAGATTAAGTGCCTCCTTTTAGTTAATGTTGTGGAAAGCCTCCAAATAGATTTCAAGGATCTTTGCTTCCTGGTATACAGGTTCTTGTGTAATCTCATTCTCTTAGGTGTGGACTGGACTTGGTGACTCTCTTCTTATCAATAGAATATGGCCACACCAGTAATTTCTGTCTTGCTAGTTCTCTTTTACAATCTATGCATCTCTCTCTATCTATATATCTATCTCTAAATCTATACCTTTCTCTTATATCTTACTCTGGGGAAACAGGCTATGATGTGTAAAGGACCATATTGCAAAAAACTGAGGAAGGGCCAAGATAACAGACAGAAAGGAATTCAAGCCCTCAGGCCAAACTGAATCCTCCCAATAACACATGAGTGACTTTGGAATCAGACCCTTCTAAAGTCAAGCCTCATTTGGAATTACTCCTTCACCCTGGAAGAGAAATTGGATCAAAATCACATAGCTTAGCCTTGCCTGAATTCTTTGTTTTCAGAAACTGTGCAATAACAAACATTAGTTGTTGTAAGCCACTAAACTTTGGTGTAGTGCTGTCACATAGATAACTAATATATTGAACCAGGTCCCAAGTTCTATCCCTCATCCCCTCCTCCTTCCCTCCCCACCTCTCCTACCAAGCTCCCTTCATCTACACTGGCATAATTTCTAACATCATTTCAGGCCAAATTCCCTTCAGATTCAGAGCCTTCAAACTTGTACATTCTCCTCGCACACAGTTCACAGAATTTTGCAGGGCTGGCTCCTGTTACTCATTCTGGTTGCAGCATAAATGGCACCTCAGGGACTCTTGTCAGGCCCATCCACCTAGTGTCTTTCAGCCCTTCTCTTGCAGCACCCTGCTCGATTTTCACTATGACACTTGCTCTTCTATTTCACATGAATTTGTTTACTATTTTCTTTCATCTCTACCTCAAGACTCTGAACTCCTGAAAATCAGGGAGAAAGTTGATCATATTCAACACTGGATACAAGGCCTAACCCAGCACTTAGCCCTGGTGAGTACTCAGGGAATAGTTGTTACATGAATAAATGAGATTGTTATAGAGCACTTCTACCAGACTCACACTAGCTTAGAATTTGTAAATTAATACAAAACTCCCAACAACATTAAAAATCAGTAAAGTGTATCTGACAAAGGAATTTAAGACCAGCTACAGAATGGGAAAATATATTGACAATGGTACCACCTAGAAAATAGTAGTATCCAGAAGAGTTAGAAAATAAAATATATACCAATTCAAAACCAAAAATAAATGAGAAACATATATAGACAAAAGGAATATGACCAGACAATTCAGATTAGTAACATCATGTGGTAAATGATTTTATAAACGGCATCATAAAAAATAAATGATATGCTAATAAATAATGAATACAAGTTCACATATATAAAATTCCTTAATTCAAATTCTACCCAGTAAAACTGCAATACATAAAAATGGAGACTCTCCTCCACTGTCAGTGAGGCTGCCCTTTGTCTAACCACTTGGAGGAGATGATGGTCATTTGGATGACATTTGAAAATATCCCAAAGCAATGATCTAGCACTTCCATTCTTAACATTCTCTCATATCAATGAGGGCATTTTCCCACAAATACCCACAACAGTATAGCTAATGGAAGAGAAATTTTGGAAAGGATACAAATGTCAACCAAAAGTAGAAGAGATTAAAAAAGAAATTCACATATAATACAAATCAGTGGTAAACAGCAGTGAAACTGAATGAACTAGGCTACAGCATATGTGTCCAAATGGTGACTTTCAAGGAATTACTTGAGTTAAAAGGCAAGGTGCAGAAAGATACAGACAGTATATTGAGAGATGCACACATTTTGTGGACTTGCATAAAATATATATTGTTAAAATGCACACAGGTTGCTACTGAAATTTTGTAAATGATAGGAAATGACAAAAAGACCATGGGTGATTAGATCCACTTGATTTGATTAGACAGAGTGTCCAATCACATGAGATTTTATCAACATAAATGCCTGTCTAGGAGGGCAACATCCCTCATATACATTTCTTCACTGATCCTGGAAGCTGCAATGCTTCCAGCAGTTTGCCCAGCATCCATGAACCTGAGATATGCTGCTAGACAGCATTATCACAGGTGGATTTCTGGTTGTTTTCTATTTTGGACCTCAGTTTTTCCCTCAGAGAAATAGTACAGTGGGAAAAATATGTAGCAGCGTGGCTTTATGTGATGGATTAAGGATAATTTGATTTATAATAGTATTTATTCAGGTTTCTTGTATACAGCATATAGATGGATCATATTTTCTTATCCATTCTGCCAATCTGTGTCTTTTGATTGGTGAATTTAATCCATTAACATTCAGTGTTATTACTCGTAACGAATTTCTTACTTCAGTCATTTTTTCTTTGGGTTAATGTATGTCATATGT
>JAKSZT010054267.1:7534759-7586659 GCA_026826555.1 Tolypeutes matacus | reverse complement strand
AATAAATAAATAAATAAATAAATAAATAAATAAATAAATAAATAAATAAAAATACATAAATAAATAATAAGACAGTCAAGTACCTTTACTGCATCCCTTTCCAAGGCCCTTGGAAACTAGCTTGCATCTCATTAGTGGGTCCTTAGCCCTGCTTTGAGCAGTTAAACACATGCAATCCTTGATATCTGGAATAAGCAGCACCAAGATTCAAAGAACATTTGGTATTAATCCCTCGTTGCCAGGGAGGCTCATCCCCGGGAGTCATGTCCCACGTTGGGGAGAAGGTAATGCAATCATATGCTGAGTCTGGCTTAGAGAGAGGCCACGTTTGAGCAACAAGGAAGCTCTCAGGTGGCAACCCTTAGGCACCCCACAACTGTAGGTCACTTGACACTTTTAGGACTGGGAGGGGACGAGTAGTTGAAATACAGGGGCTTCTTTGGGATTTGGAGGTTGTCCTGAGTACCGTTGTGGCAACGGATGTAGGCCATTTTAAATCAGCACACACCACTCATAACTGTGTGGGAGAGAGTGTGGTCTACGATGTGAACTGTAGTCTATGGTTGGTGGCAAGGCCCCAGGATGTGTAAGTCCATTGAGGGTGGTGGGCCACACTTGTGGGAGATGTTTGTGTGGGACATGGTGGGAGTTGTGGGGGGTGGGCAACATGGGAATCCCAGGGGGTTCTGTGTAATATTTTTGGTAATCTAAGCACCTCTTAAAATATATGTATATATATATATATATAAATAACATTTTTGTAAGCAAATACACATATATGCATATATATTTATATATCATTTTGCAAATGTTTGTATGTATTGTGAGAATTTTGATTTTTACCCATAATAAAAATAAATAAATAAATAAATAAAATAAAAACTTTATTAAAATGCAAAAAAAAAAAGAAACCATGGAGATGGGATGTAGATGTGGCTCAAGTGATTGGGCTCCCATCTATCATATAAGAGGTCCAGGGTTTGATTCCAAGGGCCTCTTGGTGAAAAGCAAGCTGGCCCATGTGGCAAGCTGAAAGCAGCAAGGAGAGCTATGGAGAACTGGCCCACACAGAGTGATGTCCCATGCAGGAGTGCTGGCCCATGTGGAAAGCTGTCACAGCAAGATGATGAATCATAAAGAGATACAGAAGAGAGACAATGAGAGATGCAGCAGATCAGGGAGCTGAGGTGGCACAAAAGATTGACTACCCTTTCTCTACTCCATAAGGCCCAAGGATCAGTTCTTGGTTCCACCTAAAGAGAAGACAAGAAGACACAGAAGGACACACAGAGAGGAGACAGTAATCACAAAAAAAACAGTGAGGGGTGATAAATAAATAAACAAATAAATAAATAAGTAAATCTTAAAAAAAAAAAAAAAGAAGGAAACCATGGAGGTGAGAAAGCAAAGGTGTGGTATAATTACAGTACTCAGAAAGAAAAATAGTCAACCAAAACTTGTTTCTCTGACAAAACTTCAAATATGATGGTGAGTTTAAGATAGTCACAGATAAACAGAAATTAAGACAGTGTGTAAACAAGCATCTAGCTCTGCAGGAAACACGAAAGGAAGTTCCACAACCAGGAGAAAGAGAAAAAAAGAGAGAGAGAAGCTTGGAGGAGAGTGTAGAAGTTAAGAATATCAGAAAGGCTAATGAAAAGAGTAAAATGACAGACAAAAATAAGATATGACCCATGAAAGCCAATGGATAAAATGGTTGAAGTAAATATTGCCTCTATAATAATAACATTGAACGTTAATGGATTAAAATTCCCAATCAAAACACATAGGCTAACAGAATGGATGAGGAAACATGAGCTATCTCATGATGCTGGCTGCAGAGTAGTCAAAGTTTCAGATTCTTAACATTTGCAGCTGGTTTTTGAAACTGGAGTCACCTGACTCTGGTGTTTGAAGTAAATACAGTACCCCATACAGACTGCCACACATTCATTGATGGCAAAGCAGCTTTTTCAATCCAACATTTCTTTCAGTTGTGGAGTGTACAGGGCGGATGTGAGCCCGAACCCTCAAATGCTGAAGTTTTCTTATACAATTGTTTTTATTTTATATCTTTTGTACACTTCTACATTAGGGAGCCACCAAAATTATGTGGCATCAAGACAAATGAAAACAAGTTAAAAATGAAGAAAGCTACTTAGGCATAAGGGGGTTTCTTGTCTTCTCACAGAATGAACAAGTGTGGAAATGGGCAGTTTAGGAAGCCCTTTTTACTGTTTGTATCAATTTGCCTAACAACTCAGAATGCTGAAGAAGCAGCAAGTTGAGATAAAGAGAATTGCAAGAAAATAGTTATGATAGCTGTGTGGTAGGGCTTTCTTTTCATTTTGAATATCTCTTAATAAGATGTGAAATGAGAAGTATAATTTATTTTTGTTCTCTTAAAGAGAAAATGCAAAACTAGCTAATTTCCTAACATGGACACTGTAAAATGAAAATGTTTATTTCAGGAAAGGGTCACAGATGTATTGGGAACCATAGGATAGAGCATTTCTTGTGTCTGACACAGGACAGTATTCCTGTGGACAACAGTACATACATCAGAAAGCAAACATGTTTGTCCATAGGTTTGGGAGGGGAAGGGTTATGGGGGTTTGGGTAGTACAAGGGCAGGAACTGTTGGTGACCAGCAAGGAGTGTGACCTGGCCAACTGGAGCCAACGTGGATCCCACTACTTCTTAAGAAACCATCCCTCTTTACATAAGGTGGTGGCTGTCAATCATGCCACTGTGTCCAGTGTGCAAGTTGATACTTAGCTTCTTGAAGAACTGGCTGCCTCCACATGCCAGTGGCAGCCTTCACCATTTTACAATCTCACTGGCACTGGATGAGCATTTTTCTGCTTTTGTCCACATCCTCTCCAACACTTGTGGGAATTTTTAAAATAATTTTATTTAAAAATTTTGTACCTTTATTGACAATACATTAAAAACAAACAAACAAACAAAGAAACATAACACAAACATATGAAATTTTAGCAGACTGCACATAGAGACAGTCCAAAAGTTCCCTCTATTTTGTTGTTTTAGCATACCTCTTGCCAATGGTACCCAAAACTCCAACCTTGTGGATGCCATCAGCTTAAAAAAGAGTGGGATAATGACTTGCAACAAAACCTGCCACACAACCTGCCAAAAAATCAATGAACAGAAGGCACACAGTTCAATGATAATTTTTTTTTAAAAAATCCATTCATTTTAAAATCAGCTTCCCACCAAATAATGAGGCATCATGAGAAATGAAAAGAGAATTAAAATGGAAACAATTACATATAAATACTTGGGGTTGTTTTCTCACAGAATGCCCAAGAGGTCCTGACATGGGCCATCTAGCCAGCTCCACTTCAGTTTGAAGATATTTGACTTGGCAACTCTGCCTGGTGAGGAAGCTGTAAGGTGAGTTAAAAAAAAAAATGAGTAAGCATTTAGTCATACCTGTGTGATATGCCTTTCTATTTCTTTTGAATAGTTCCAAGTAAAATGTGAAATGAAGAAAATAATTAATCTTTTATTATCTTAAGGAGAAAATGCAAAGCAATGTGGTTTCCTAACCCTGACACGGTCACTGCAAATATTGAATTCATTTTAGAAATTCAGATATTGTAGGAGCCACTGGATAAAAAGGTACTTGGGTCTGAAATAGTCCATGAACTCTGTCAACAATAGAAAAGTGTAACCAGGAGTAAGTGGTTTCACTCATCTGTGTTGCTTCCACACAAGAAGATGTCATAGTGGATTCCAGAGTTTTTACAAATGTGTGAGGAAGACCCTGGTTTTCAAATTTGTTAGGAAAATATTCCATCATGTTTCTATGCCCAATCACAACCCTTGAAAAATAACCTGAGAATGTTCCCCCCTGACTGGCATATTTTCAGACAGCAAGTATCCCAGATGCACCAAATGAATTTCTCTTTTGAGGCTGGTATTTTGGCTTCAATCATTACCCTGCAACATATGCCATCAGCTAGAAATGTGCTGCTTGAGTTGAATTTTTGAACTAAAGTGGACATGGCAGATTTTGCAATGAAGTGTCTGGTACTGTAGTCCTGGGCCATTATTTCCAAACTGCCTCTTGAATCCTGATCACGGTCTAGGAAAGGATTTCATTGGACCAACCCTAGGACTGAGCTTCAACCTTGGTCTTGTATTTTGATCCTGTGTTGTGTGCCTCTAGCCATGAATGTAGGTTCCCATGTAGTTGGCAGAGTAAATGAGAAAGTGATTTTTTGCCATCGCTGTGGGTGTGGGATGATTTGTGTTTTTTTGATTCACAAACTGCAATGGTAGCTACATTTGTGCTCTTGGAAGGCCAAGTGGCTGTTCCCAGAGGTGGCAGGGTGTTGTGTCAGATTTGAGGAGAAAGAAGCTCCTTTCTGAGCTTGATGGCTGACTACTGGATTTGGAGACTTTTAAATTTCCTTCAGATTTCTGTACATTCAAAGTGAGTGTAGGATTTCTGAAGAGGTTGGTCATTTGCCCACCCTGTCCCTCTCCCACTTGCCATGCACCAGGGTATTTGGGAGCTCACCCCTGGATTGTGATAGGTTTCACTTTTGCAAACTTCCTGTCATTGTGACCAGATTATAGAATGAATGGTAAGCTTCATTTCCAGGAGAGGAAATCAAAGGGAAACACAGGCATCCCCAGCCCTCCATCCCACACCCAAAACTCCATCTGTTTCTTGAATGTCCTTAACCACCACCCAGAAACCTGATACTAGTCTAACCTGGCCAGACATACATGCCCAAGGGAGGGATTCTGTGACCTACCGGCATGCAGGGTCCCCCAAGAAATTGTCCAAAACTAACCAATCCCCCTGGGAGAAGGGGCATGCCATCCCACTCAGGTTGTCCTGCTGGTTACTAGGTAGCCCCCTTCTGACCTTTTTTATATCGGCCAGCATATTGTACCCTCTGTGGTAACCCTGGGTTGGGTGGGGCCTAATTGTTGCTGAAGATGTTCTTTGTCTTCCATGTGGGCTGGAATTGGGCCTGCCGGTTTTGGGGTATGTGCAGATCCCTTGCCTACTATTTTTGGTGGCTAGGGATGGGGTGGTGTGGGGAGGGTAAGGAGGCTGTCCAGGAGGTCCTATCTGGTAGCACCCACATCTAATCAGACATGACATGGGTCCCTCTCCATCTTAAAGTACCATCCCTTCTCAGAGTCTGGTGGCAGTTGTACATCATGCTATTGTGAACACCACTGTTACCTACATGCATAGCTTCCAGAGATATTACCATGTTGCCTTGCACAGCAGCAGCAGCATGGGCCACTTTGCAATCCCACCAGCAGAGAATGATTGCTCCCATGTCTACCGTCAGACCCTTTCCTACCCTAGTCTTTTTCTTTTAATTCAAAAATTGTGAGACCTTTATGGACAAGGTACATTTATAAAAATACACAGACATTTTATATTTACAGATCACAGATACAAATGCTCCATAAAAGTTGCAATTATTTTGCTGTTTTATGATACCTCCTGCCCTGACAGCACAAATATTTCAGTCTTGTGACTTCTAGCTTAGAAAAGAGAGGGGTGGGATTAAGGCAATATAGTCTGTGAACAGAAAATCATGTTTTCCCATTAAAAATTTAATTTAATCCTGGAAAAGTTTTAAATGCTCAATTTGGATAAACAATCAAGTGTCCATCCAATTTTCAGATGGATAGTATACGGTACTAGCTATAAAAATATGCATTATTTAGCTTTCTCATATTCCATATAAATTTTCCACTTTCTTTCAAGATGGAGCACTGGGTATTTTTAACCTAAGTATTGTTACATGGATGTACATTATAATTTCACATTTTAGGAAAGCACAAAACTCATGGTATTTCAATTTTCAATAACTTGAAAATTAAGAATTCATAAAATACAAAATCATCATCAAAATACACTCTTCACTGGAAAAATAAGAGACAAGTGGGCAACCAGCAAGATGGTGATAGAGTAAGGAGCTCCAGAGTCAGCTCTTGCTTCAGGGCAGTTAGTAGTCACCCAGAGCTATCTAAAACAACTGTTTTGGGGCTCCAGGATGCGAAAAGAGCATCGTATAACATCCCTGAAAGAATGAAAGAAAGACACTGTCTGTCTGCTGAGAAGATTCATGAGTAGAGCACTTTATGCCACAGAGGCCAGTGCTCATCCTCCACTGGCACACAAGCCACCTTGGGAGTTACTCTATGGCTGAAATTGGAAGCTCCACTTCCCAAAATTGGCTAGGAAGAGGCAGTTGGACACCAACTTCAGCTACTGACTAGTAAGTTCAGTGGCTAAAGTATAGTCCCAAGAACAGCTAAAGTGTGAGCTTGTCCAAGTCAGAAAGAAGCTGGTAGCTGACATTTTACCTGTGGCCCTGGCATGAGGGGAAGCAGGGTGGACTGAAAATCACAGTGCTGGTAGGGACTGGATTCTTTCCATCCAGAACAGATTGCATCTCTAGCATAAGTCCCAGGCCCACTTCCAGCAGAGAGAAAGCTGGGGGAACCTGAGTATCTTCTCCAGGAAAATACAGGTCATGTTGTAGAGGCAGGAGATCATGCTACTCTGGTGATGTAAACTGCCCCAGGAGCTATTCTGTGTCTGGAGTTGGAAGCTCCATTTCCCAAAACCAGGGTAGGAAGAGATGGTTGACCACCAATTTCAGCTACTGATTAGTAAGATCAGCTGACTAAAGTGTAACCCTAAGATGAGTTAAAGTTAGAATCTGTCTAAGTAGGAAAGAGGCTAACAGCCACTGTTTTGAGTTTCCACTCAGCATGAGGGTAAGCTGGGCTAACTGAAAATCACAGTGACTGTAGGACCATCTTTTTTCACCCAGATTGGCCTGCAACCCTAGCCGAGGCTTCAGCCCCACTTCTAACAGGGAGGAGGTTGTTAGGCTCTGCACCAGACTCTCTGGGTAACTGTAGGTATATTTGGCTGGCACAGACTGAATAGTTAGAAGTCTACTGGAGTAACAGCAGTCATATTGGACCCACATGACATAGAATGCTGTCCACACCTGCAGCTCCATTCTTGCCCCAGGAAGGGGAAGAAGGCATGTGAAGCTTCATCAGTCTTTCTGGACAACTAGAGTTTAGGCCTGCATGACTTGGATTATTACACATGGCTGTGGTTATATCCCTGTCCCTGGAAAAGGAGAAATTTGGAGAAGCTTTATTTGCCCCTTGGGCAATGAGGGCAGATTGAGCCTCCAGAGCTTACAGCATCAACTACATCCTTGCCTCCAAATACCCAACCAGCAGGAGAGATAGGGCAAGAAATCCCTAAATTAAAGAGAGAAACTGCACCCAGAATAAATACATGTAGTAAGCAAGATGCCAAGATGCCAAAAAAAATTACAATTCACACCAAGAAACAGGAAGATATGACCCAGATAAAGGGAAATCGTAAACCTCCAGATGACAAAAAGTAGTTGAGACAACTAATCATAGATGTTCAAAAAAATCTCCTTAATAAATTCAATGAGATTTCAAAAAAGATTAAGGATATTAAGAAGACATTGGATGAAAACAAAGAAGAATTTAAAAGCATACATAGAAAAATAGCAGATCTTACAGGAATGAAAGGTGCAATAAATGAAATAAAAAATAAACTGGAATCATATAATAGAATATTTGAAGAGGCAGAAGAAAGGATTAGTGAGTTTGAAGAAATGGCCACTGAAGTTGTAATACAAAAGAACAGGTGAAGAAAGGAATGGAAAAAATTGAACAAGTTCTCATATAACTGAATGACAGCAAAAATGTTGAAACATACATGTCATGGGTATCCCAGAAGGAGAGGAGAAGGGAAAGGGGGCAGAAGGAATATTTGAAGAAATAATGGTAGAAAATTTCCCAACCCTATTGAAGGATATAGACATCCATGTCCCAAAAGCACAATGTATTCCCATACAAGTAAATCCAAATAGAACAGCTCTGAGACAGATACTAATTAGATTGTCAAATGCCAAAGAGAAAGAAAGAATTCTGAAAGCAGCAAGAGAAAAGGAATGCATGACACATAAGGGATACCCAATAAGATTAAGTGCCAATTTCTCATCAGAAACCATGGAGGCAAGAAGACAGTGGTATGATATATTTAACATACTGCAAGAGAAAAACTTCCAGCCAAGAATCTTATGTCTTGCAAGACTGTCTTCAAAAATGAGGGTGAGTTTAGAATATTCACAGATAAACAGAAACTGAGAGAGTTTGTAACCAAGAGATGAGCTTTGCAGGAAATACTAAAGGGTGTGCTACAGTCCAAAAAGAAAAGACAGGAGAAAGAGGCTTGGAAGAGAGTCTAGAAATGAAGATTATATCAGTAAAAGTAACTAAAAGTGTCAAAAGAGTGATGAAAATAAATTATGATGGGTGAAACCCAAATATTTTGGAAGAAAGTTAACCAATGATGGAAATCACTTTTATACAGAAAACTATAACTCATTGTTAAAAGAAATAAAAAAAGACCTAAATAATTGGAAAAATATTTCATGTTCATAGATTGGAAGACTAAATATCATTAGGATGTCAATTCTACTCAAATTGATATACAGATTCAATGCAATTCTAATAAAAATTCCACCAATATTTTTTAAATAAATGGAAAACATGATTATCAAATTTATTTGGAAGGGTCCTGAATATCCAGATTCATCTTAAAAAAGAAAATTGAAGATGGGAGGACTCTCACTTCTGGACTTTAAGACATATTACCTAGCTACAGTGGTAAAAACAGCATGGTACAGTCATAAAGACAGACATATAGAACAATGGAACCGAATTGATGGTTCAGAAACAGACCTTCACATCTATGGTCAAGTGATTTTTAACAAGCCTGTCAAACCTACCCAGCATGGGCAGAACAGTCCATTCAACAGATCATGCTGAGAGAACTCAATATCCAGAGCCAAAAGAAGGAAAAAGGACCCCTATCTCTTACCTTATACAAAAATTAACTCAAAATGGATCAAAAACCTAAATATAAAAGCAAGAACCATAAAACTTCTAGAAGAAAATATAGGAAAATATCTCAAGACTTGGTGGTAAGTGGTGGATTCTTAAAGGAGATAATGTATGTAGAAGATTTAATTAACTTTACTTTAAAAGTATGGAAATGTATAGAGTTGATAGTAACATGTTATAGTGAGTAACAGCTGGTTTATAAATGGAAATGTGGCTGAAAAAGGTAGCCTAGCTATATAAATGCCAATTGAAAGAAAGCTAGAGAATAATCTAGCTTTGGTTTTATTAACACAAGTAAATCCATAGGTGGGTGATAATTGTGGTTGATGGTAAAGATGCAAGAGTGTCCTTTGTGAGAAAGAGCAAATGTACATCACTATTGCAGTGTGGTGGGAATGTGGAGAAGCATGGGAAAAATACAAGTGGAGTGACCTATGAACTGTGGTTATGAATAATAAAGTAATATTCATGCATCTATGCCAAAGATGTACTGTGTTGATAATGGGGGAGAATGGAAAAATTGTGTCAAGTGTAAACTATGGACCTGGTAATAGTTTGATGATATAATCTCAAAATCTGTAAAAAAAATGCTCTACCATGGTATGATGTGTTGATAGAGGAGAGTTGTATGGGAATTCTGCACCTGTACATGATTATTTTGTAAATTCAAAACTTCTATCATAAAAATATTTTTAACAAATAATAATAGGGAGGATTGGGGGAAAAATACACCAAATGTAAAATAAGGACTCTAATTAGTAGTAAGATTTTGGCAATATTCTTTCAAAATTTGTAACAAATATCTCACAACAATGAAAGGTGTTAATGGTGGGTTGATGTATGGGACCCCTGTATGATGTTATGCATGTTTGGATTGCAAGTTCAAAATTTTAACTATACACTTATTGTTTATGTATGTTCCTGTATAAAGGATACAGTAATAACAATAATAATAATAATGATAGGTTGGGAAAGGGGAAAATACACCAAATATAAGATATTTTAGTTAGTAGAAATATATTGAGGATGTTCTTTAATATTAGTAAAAATGTTTTGCAATAATGCAAGGTATTGGTGGAAGGGTGATGTGAGAGTCCCGTTTGATGTTATGTTTGTTTTTTGTAAGTTCACAACTATTACTATACAATTATTGCTTATGTAAGTTTATGGATGTGTGATATACTTCAAAGATTTTTTAACTGAAAAAAAGAGACAAGTGGATTTACACAAATTAAAAATATATAACCTGGGTAGGGTTCAGTGTGACACATGAGTCTGAATGAAGCACAGTAGCTCTTATTCACCGAGAGCTCTTCATCTTCCGAAATGAGGAATTTTTTAATATTTTAAATTCAGATTTCAGGATACCCATGTTTGTTTTTCATTCCATATCATCTTCAAGCAAGTCTGAGCACTTACAGTCCTCTGACAGATTGTTTGGAGCCTGGTCAAAGGCACTAGGAAAGCCTGCAGTGGAAGAGTTCATTTGAAAACATACCATTAAACATGTGGCTGTTCACACAAAAGAGAGGCATTGTCCAAATGGTGCATGGTCTTCTCTTATTCACTTTCAGCTTGTAAGTCCTTTCCCAAGCTGTGTATGTTCAAGGAAGAATTTCTGAACAGCTTCAGCATATTTCAGAACAGGTAACTTTGAAATACTGGGTTTCTGCTTTGTGAGTTTTGGTTTCTTTCCTGGCTCTGGCAGGCTGCTTTTGAAACTGGGGTTACCTATTCTTGTGGTCCAAGTAAATACAGTTCCCCATGCAAACCATCCTATGCACACTGGTGGTAAGGCAGCATTTCCAACAAAAAAATTCCCTTGGCTATGGAGTGCAGAGGGTGGGGTATTCCTGCAAAGGGATTGAGGGTCACCAACCCTCCAAGGATGAAGTTTTTGTACAGTTGTTTTATTCTTTAAGTTTTGTACATTTCTGCATTAGGGAGTCAACAAAATTATGTGGCATCAAGACAAATGAAAACAGGTTAAAAATGAAGATAGCACTAAGGCACAGGGGGTTTTCTTGTCTTTTCAAAGAATACACAAGAGGTACAGAAAGAGCAATTTAAGAAGCTCTTTTTACTGTTTGTGTGTATTTGCCTAGCTACTCAGACTGCTGAAGAAGTGCCAAGATGTGGAAAAGAAAATCTGCAAGAAGGTAGTCATGATAGCTGTGTGATAGGGTTTACTTTTCCTTGTGATTATCTCCAAGTTATATGTGAAAAGAGGAATATAATTTAATTTGTTCCTTTAAAGAGAAAATGTAAAATCAACAGGCTTCATAACATGAATACTGTAAAATGAAAATGATTATTTCAGGAGAGGGATACTGTTGTATTGGGAACAACAGGATAGAGCCTTCCTTGTGTCTGAAAGAGGACAGGATCCCTGTGGACAACGGTACATACATCAGAAAGCAAACATGGTGATCTGTGGGGTTGGAAGGGGCATAGGGTTGGGGATTGGGTCAGACAAGGTCAATAAGTACTGACAGCCAGCATGGGGTGTGACCAGGACCAAGGGATACAACACAGATCCAACACCCTTTTTCAGAACCATCCCAATTTACATCAGGTGGTGTCTGTCAATCATGCCACTGTGACCAGGGTGCAACTTGATTCTTAGCTTCTTGAAGAAGCGGCTGTCTTCCACATGGCAGCAGCTGCATTTGCAATTTTACAATCTCACCTCCTGGCACTGAAAGAGCATCCATCTGCCTTTCTCCACATCCTCTCCAACACTTGCAGGTATTTTTTAAATTAATTTTTTTTTAATTTTACTTTTCATAACTTTATCTACAATGCATGTTAAAAACAAACAAAGACACAAACAAAACACACACCAGACTTTTACCAGATTACATATAGAGATCCTCCAAACAATGTTCCCTCTATCATTTTGGTTGTTTTAAGACACCTCTTGCCCATAGTACTCAGAAATTCCAGCCTGTTGGATTCTTTCAGGTTAAAAAGGAGGAGTGGATACATGACCTGCAATACAACTTGCCTCAAAGTCAATGAACAGAAAGATACATGGTTCAATGATAATTTCAAAAATCATCTTAAGCACATTTTTAAATCAGGCTCCCACCAAATGATGGGGCTTCATGAGAAATGAAAAGAAAAATAAAATGAAGAAGGTGGTTACATGAAAATACTTGGAGTTGTCTTCTCACAGAATACATGAGAAATGCTGACAGGGTCCATCTAGCCAGCTCCATTTCAGTTAGAAGATATTCTGCTTGGAAACTTTCCCTGGTGAGGAACCTGCAACGTGAGTGAAACAAAATGCACAAGCAGGCAGTCATAGCTCTTTGATATGGCTTTCTATTTTTTTTTTTATTACCTCCAAGTAAAATGTGCAATGAAGAAAATTACCAATCTTTTATTATCTTAAGGAGAAAATGGAAAACAATGTGGCTTCATAACCCTGACATGGTCACCAGAAATATTGAATTCAGTTGAGAGATACAGATGTAGTAGGAGCCACTGTATACAAAGGTACTTGGGTCTGAAACATTCCACGATCCTTGTCAACAAATCAAGATGGAATCAAGGAGTTAGATCTTCCCTCATCTGAGTTAATTCTGTTTGAGAATATGACTCAGGGGATTCCAGAGTTTTTATAGCCTTGTGAGGAAGGTCCCAGTTTTCAGGTGTGCCAGAGAAATATCTCATCTTGTATCTAAGCCTGATCACAAATTTTGAAAAATAACCAGATTATGATTGTTTTCCCCTAATAGATACATTTTCAGGAGAGCAATTATCCCAGATGCACCCATTAAATGTTTCTTGTGGGGGAATTATTTTGGCCTCAATTCTTGATCTGCAACTCAAAACTTATGCCATCAGCTAGAAATGTGCAGCTTTAGTTGAATTTCTGAGTTAAAGTGGACCTGGCAGATTTTGTAATGAAATGTCTGCTACCCTATTCCCAGCCCCTTCCTGCCAATCTGCCTCTTGAATCTTGATCAGGGTTCCAGAAATGGAATTCATTGGACCAACCTTGTGACTGAGCTCCCACCCTGGTCTGGTGTTTTGATCCTGTGTCATGTGCCTCTCACCCTGAAAATAAGTTCACAGACAGTTTGAAGATTGAGTGATAAAGTGAAGTTTTGCCGGTACTCTTGGCATGGGATGCTTTGTGTTCTTCTGATTCACAGAGTGCAACTGGAGCTCTTTGTGCTCTTGGAATGCAAAGTGGCTGTTTCCGGATGTGACAGGGGTGTTATGTCAGATTTGAGGGGAAACTAACTCGTTCCTGAACTTGACGCATGATTACTGGTGCTTGTGGCTTTTTAATTCCCTTTAAAATTTCTGCCCCTTCAAGGCCAGAGTAGGAATTCTGAAGAGGATGGCCATGCCTCTGCCCCACCCCCTTCCACCCAATTTGCCTAAGGTATTTATGAGCTGCCTACTGGATTCTAATTGTTTCACTTTTGCAACCTGCCCCTCATTGTGACCAGACTCCAGAATGAGTGGTAAGCTTCATTTCTGGAAGAGAAAAATCAAAGGGAAATACAGGCATCCCTGACCCTCCAGACCACATGCAAGACTCCACCTGTTTTCTGAGTGCCAGCCACCACCACCCAGGGACCTGGACTTGTTTAAGGTGGCCAGAAAGACAGGCCCAAGGAGAGATACTGTGACCCACCAACACCCAGTGTTCCTCCAAGATATTGTCCAAAGTAACCTCACCCCACTTGGGAGAAGGGGTGAGATATCCTATTTGGGGTCTTCTGCTCAATTTTCAGGCATTCCCTACAGACCACTTGTATCTGGGTCCACAAGTTGCACTCTCTGGGGTACCCCCAGTTTATGTGGGGACCATTTGTGGCTGGGGCTATGTTTTGTCTTCTGCATGGGTGGGAATTGGGCCTGCTGCTTTGGGGGGTTGTACAGAGCCTGGACACCCATTCTCAATGGCTATGATTGAGATGTTGTGGGGAGGGTAAATGGGCTGCCCAGGATATCCTCTTGGGTAGCTCACACATCTGACCAGGCATAACATGGGTCTCTCTCCATTTTAAGGATCATCCCTTCTTTGAGTCTGGTGGCAGTTGTATATCATGCCACTGTGAACATTGCTCTTACTTCCATGCATATCTTTTGGAAATATTACCATGTCATCTTGCACAGCAACAGTGGGATGGGCCATTTTCCAATCCCACCAGCTCAGAATGAGTACATCCATGTCCACCTACAGATCCTCTCCATCCCTAGACTTTTCCACTTAATCCAGAAACTTGGGGACCTTTATGGACAAGGTACAATCATTAAAATACTCAGACATTTTACCATTTACAGATCACAGATAGAGAGTCTCCATAAAAGTTTCAACTCTTTAGCAGTTTTAGGATACCTCTTGCGCCTATAGCAGAAATATTTCACTCCTGTGACTTCTGCCTTAGAAAGAGTTGTGTGGGGACAATTCCACATAGTCAAGGAACAAAACATCAGAGTTTCCCATTATAAATTTATTTTAATCTCTCAGAATATTTAAATGCTCAGTTTGGAAAAGCAAGCAAGTATTCATCCAATTTTCAGATGGATAGTAAAATGTACTAGTTTTCAAAATATGAATACTTCAACTTTCTCCTATGTATGCATAATTTTTTCCCTTTATTTCAAGATGTAGCACTGGGAATTTTTAAGTAAGTATTGTTTCATGGACTTATGTTATAATTGCACATTTTAGGAAAACACCAAACCCATGGTATTTAATTTTCAATAAATTGAAAATTGAGTATTTATAAAATGCAAAGTTTTCATCAAAATACACTCTTCCCTGGGAAAAATAAATAAAAGGGACAAGTTGATACACACATATTAACAAAAAATTACCTGGGTAGGGCTTCAGTGTGGTTCACAAGACTTTAAATGCACAGTTGCCCTTATTCTCCAAAACCTATTCATATTCTGTGCTGAGTATTTTTTTTTTTTATCATTTTAAAATCAGATTTCAGGATCCCCATACTTGTTTTTCATTCCACGTGATCTATGAGCAGGCTCTAAGCTCTACAGTTCTCTGATGGATTGTTTGAGCCTTGGTCAAAAGCCTCTGGAAAACCTGTGTTGAAGGAGTTAATTCTAAAACTTATGATCACAGTTGTGGTTGTTCACACAGGGCACAGACATTCTTCAAATGCTCCATGGCTTTCTCATATTCTCCTTGGGCTTATAAGTCCTTTGTCAAACTGTATATCTTCAAGGAAGAATTTCTGAAGAGCTTCGACACATTTCAGAGCAGATAACTTGGAAATCCTGGCTTTCTGCTTTGCAGGTTTTGGTTTCCTTCCTGGCTTTCAAAGCCTGTTTTTTAAACTGGGGTACCTGACTCCTGCAGTCCAAGTGAATTCAGTACCCCATGCACCTTCCTTCACAGTGAGCCAGCTTTTACAACCCAACATTTCTCTTGGCTCCTGTGTGTAAAGGATGTCGTTGGCCTGCAAAAGGAATATGGCCCACCAACCTCCAAGTTTGAAGCATTTTGTACAATTGTTTTACTCTATCTTCTGTACATTTCTGTATTAGTGAGTCACCAAGTTATATGGCAACTTGACAAATGAAAAGAGATTAAAACTGAAGATAGCTACATAGGCATAAGGGGGTTTCTTGTTTTCTCACAAAATGCACAAGAGGTACAGAAATTGGCAATTTAGGAAGCTTAATTTACTGTTTGTATGTATTTGCCTAGTAACTCAGGCTGCAGAAGAAGTGGCAAGGTGAGGAAAAGAAAATATGCAAAGAGGTAGTCATGATAGCTGTGTGGTAGGACTTTCTTTTTTTCTGAATATCTCAAAATAAGATGTGATAGGAGGAATATAATTAATCTTTCATCCTTTAAATAGCAAATGCAAAACCACGGATACTGTAAAGTGAAAATGTTTATTTCAGGAGAGGGATACAATGTATTGGGAATTACTGGATAGAACATTCTTTGAGTTTGAAGCAGGACAGAATCCCTATGGACAACAGTGCATACATCAGAGGCCACCGCAGTGATCCCTGGGGTTGGAAGGGTGAGGAATTTGGGGGGTGGTTTGGACAAAGGCAGGGAGTGCCGGCAGGCTACAAAGGGTGTGACCAGGACCAAGGGATCCAACCCGCATCCAACATCCCCTTATAGAACCCTCTCACTTTACTTCAGGTGGTGTATGTCAATCATGCCTCAGTGACCTGGCTGCAATTTGATACAAAGATTCTTGAAGACCCCGCAGTCTTCCACATGGCGCTGGTGGCCTTTGCTATTTTAGTCTCACCAGCACTGATACAGCTGCCTTTCTCCACATCCTCTCCAACACTTGTGGGTAATTTTAAAATTAATTTTATTTTTACTTTTCACAGCTTTATTTACAGTTTTCATTAAAGCAAACAAACAAACACACACACACACACACCAAACTTTTACCAAATTGTGCATAGAGAAGCTGCAAGCAATATTTCCTCTATCATTTTGGTTGTTTTTGGATATCTCTTGCCCATGTTATCCAAAAATTCCAGCCTTTTGGATTCTTAAAAAAGAGGAGTGGTTTCATGACCTGCAATATGACCTGCGTTAAAGTCAATGAACAGAAAGATACATGATTTTATAGTAATTTAATTATCTTCCACACATTTTTAAAATCAGATTCCCAACAAATGATGTGGCATCTTGAGAAAAGAAAAGAGAATTAAAAGGTGATTACATGAAAATATTTGGGGTTTTTGTCTTCTAGCAGAATGCATGAGAGGTGCAGACAGGGGTCATCTAGCCAGCTCCATTTCAATTTGAATATATTCTGCTTGACAACTTTCCCTGGTAAGGAAGCTGCAAGGTGAGTGAAACAAAATGCACAAGCAAGTGGTCATAGCTGTGTTTTATGGCTTTCTATTTCTTTTCAATAGCTGCAAGTATAATGTACATTGAAGAAAATAATTTATCTTTTATTATCTTAAGGAGAAAATGCAAAGCAATGGAGCTTTGTAACCCTGATACTGTCACCATAAGTATTGAATTCAGCTGAGAGATACAGCTCTAGTAGGAGCCACTGGATACAAATGTACTTGGGTCTGAAACATTCCATGATACCTGTCAACAAATCAAGATGGAATCCAGGAGTTATGTCTTACTCCCATCTGAGTTGCTTCCACATGAGAATAAGTCTCAGGGGATTCCAGAGTTTTTATAGAGATGTAAGGAAGACCTTTCTTTTCAAATGTGTCAGGAAAATATCTTATTTTGTTTCTAAGCCTGATCATAACTTTTGAAAAATAACCAGAGCATGATTGTTGCCCTGTGAGCAACACATTTTCAGGACAGCAATTATCCCAAATGCACCCATTAAATGATTCTTGTGAGGGCATTATTTTGGGCTTAATCCTTGACCTGCAACTCAAAACTTATGTCATCAGCTAGAAATGTGCAGCTTTAGTGGAATTTCTGAGTTAAAGTGGACCTGGCATATTTTGTAAAGAAATGTCTGCTACTCTATTCCTGGCCCCATCCTGTTAATCTGCTTCTTGAATTTTGATCTGGGTTCTAGGAATGGAATTCATTGGACCAACCTTGTGACTGAGCTCCCACCCTCATCTTGTGTTTTGATCCTGTGTTGTGTGCATCTAGCCTGAAGGTAATTTCACAGGTAGTTTGCAGTGTGAGTGATAAAATGAAGTTTTGCAGGTTGTCTGGACATGGGACACTTTGTGTTCTTATGATTCACAGACTGCAACCATTGCTCCGTTTGTGCTCTAGAAAGGCCAAGTGGCACTTCTCAGAGGTGGTAGGGCTGTTGTGTCAGATTTGAGGAAAAACTAGCTCCTTCCTGATCTTGATGGCTTCTATTGGTGCTGGTGGCTTTTAAATTCAATTAAAATTTCTGTCCATTCAAAGCCATGGTAGGAATTCTACAGAGGTTGACCACATCTCTGTACCATCCCCTTCCAGCTGTTGTTTGTCCAGGGTATTTGTGAGCTCTCCCCTGGATTCTGATTATTTCACTTTTTCAGTCTGCCCATCATTGTGAACAGATTCCAGAATAAATGGTAAGCTTAATTTCCAGAAGAGAAAATGAAAGGGAAACACAGGCATCCCAGCCCTCCAGCCCACTCTGAGACTCCACCTGTTTCTGGGTGCCCCCCATCCCCACCCAGGAACCTGAACTAGTTTAAGCTGGCCAGATAGATAAGCCCTAGGGAGTATGTGACCCACCATCTCCCAGTGTTCCCTGAAAACATTGTCCAAGACCACACTGCCTGACAAGGAAGGAACAGCCAGCCATCCCAATTGGGATCTGTTCTGCTCAATTGTCAGGTGCCCCCTACTGGCCACTGTTATGTGGGCCTGTATGCTTACCCTCTGGTGTACCCCCTGTTTTCATAGGGCCCCGTTGTGGCTGGGATTATGTTTTTCTTCTGTGTCGGTGGGAATTGGGGCTGCCAATTGGAGGGATATCCATAGCCCTGGACACCCATTCTTGGTGGCTATATCTGGAGCATTGTGGAGAGGGTGTGTTGGCTGCCCAGGAGGTTCTCCTTGGTAGCACTCACATCTGACCATGCATGACATGCGTCCCTCTCCATCTTAAGGAACCATCCTGTCTTAGAATCTGGTGGTAGTTGTACATCATGCCACTGTGAACATCATTCTTACCTCCATGCATAGTTTCCAGAGATATTGCCATGCTGTCTTGCACAGCAGTGGAAGCATAGGCCAATTTCCAATCCAACCAGCAGAGAATGAGTGCTTCCATGTCCACCTCCAGATCCTCTCCAGCCCTAGTCTTTTTCCTTTAATCCAAAAATTGGGGGACCTTTATGGTCAAGGTATATTTGTTAAAATACTCAGATGTTTTAACATTTACAGATCACAGATACAGAGGATCCATAAAAGTTCCAGTTCTTTTGCTGTTTTAGGTTACCTCTTCCCTTTCATAGCAGAAATATTCCAGTCCTGTGACTTCCAGCTTAGAAAGAGAGGTGTGCAGGCAATGCCACATAGTCAAGGAACAGAATGTCAGAGTTTCCCATTATAAATTTATTTTAATCTCTCAGAAGATTTAACTGCTCAGTTTGGAAAAATAAGCAAGTATTCAATTTTCAGAGGGATATTAAAATGTATTCACTTCCAAAATATGAATTTTTCAGATTTCTCCTATATATACATAATTTTTCCCTTTCTTTCAAGATGGAGCACTGTATATTTTTAAGTAAGTATTGTTACATGGATGAACATTATAAGTGCACATTTTAGGAAAACACCAAACCCACAGTATTTCAATTTTCAATAATTTGAAGATTGAGTATTCATAAAATGCAAAGATGTCATCCAACTATACTCTTCTTTGGGAAAAATAAATAAAAGAGACAAGTGGATTTACACAAATTAACAAAAAATAACCTGCATAGGCTTCAGTGTGGTTCACGAGTCTTATCAAGCACAGTTGCCCTTATTCTCCAAGAGCTATTCATATTCCATGCTGTGTATTTTTTTTTTATTATTTTTAAAATCAGATTTCAGGACCCCATGATTTTCATTTCACATGATCTTTGAATGGGCTCTGAACCCTACAATTCTCTGATGGATTGTTTGAGGCTTGGCCAAAAGCCCCTGGAAATCCTGTGGTGGAGGAGTTGATTCTAAAACTTGCAATCACAGCTGTGGATGTTCACACAGGTCACAGGCATTGTTCAATTGTTCCATGGCTTTCTCATATTCTCCTTGGGCTTGTAAGTCCTTTGCCAAGCTGTATATCTTCAAGGAAGGATTTCTGAACAGCTTTGGCACATTTCAGAGCAGATAACTTAGAAATCCTGTCTTTCAGCTTGGCAAGTTTTGATTTCCTTCCTGGCTGTCAAGGCCTGTTTTTGAACCTGGGTTCACCTGACTCTTGTGGTCCAAGTGAGTTCAATACCTAATGCAGACCATCCAACATTTGCTGGCAGCAAGGCAGCTATTCCAGCTCAACATTTCTCTTACTGTGGAGTTTAGAGGACAACATTGGCCTGCAAAAGAGATGTGGGCCACCAACCCTGAAAGGATGAAATATTTTGTACAATTTTTTTATTCTTTATCTTTTGTACATTTCTGAATTAAGGAGCCACCAAGTTATATGGCATCTTGCCAAATAAACAGAGGTTATAAATGAAGGTATCTACATAAGCATAAGGGGGTTTCTTGTTTTCTCACAGAAGGCACAAGAGGTGCATAAATGGGTAATTTAGGATGCTCTTTTTACTATTTATATGTATTTGCCTAACAACTCAGGCTGCAGAAGGTCTGCAATTCATTGACTGCAACTCAATCCTTATGCTGTCAGCTAGAAATGTACAGAATTAGTTGAATTTCTGAATTAAAGTGGAACTGGCAGATTTTGCAATGAAATGTCTGCTACCTTATTCCTGGCCCCTTCTGGCCAACCTGCTTCTTAAATCTTGATCAGAGTTCTAGGAATGGAATTCATTGGACCAACCTTGTGACAGAGTGCCCATCCTTGTCTTGTGTTTTTATCCTTTGTTTTCTGCCACAAGCCCTGAAGTTAAGTTCACAGTCATTTTGTAGAGTGAATGATAAAATAATTTTTTGCAGGTTTTCTGGGTGTGGGACACACTTTTTATTTATCAGTTTCAGAAACTGCAACCAGAGTTCCATTTGTGCTTTTGGTGGGCATTGTGGCTGTTCCCAGAAGTGGCAGGGGTCTTGTGTCAGATTTTCAGAGAAACTAGATCCTTCTTGAGCTTGATGGCTGACTACTGGTGTGGGTGGCTTTTCAATTCCCTTAAAATTTCTGTCCTTTCAAGGAGATGGTAGGAATTCTGAAGAGGATGACCACACTCTCACCCACTTGTGGGGAATCCTTGTTAGGTGCATAGATATTTATGACTGTTACTCCTTCCTGGTGGATGGTACCTTATATTAATACATAATTGCCTTCTGTATCTTTTATCACATTTTGCATTTAAATTCTGTTTTTTTCTGACACCAGTATAGCTACACCTGGTCTTTTTGGTTATGGTTTGCATAAAATATCTTTTTCCAACTTTTTACTTTCAGACTATCTGCATCCTTGGATTTAAAGTGTGTCTCCTGCAGACAGCATAAGGATGGCTCATGTTCTCTTATTCATTCTGTTAGCCTATGTCTTTTGATTGGGGGGTTCAATCCATCAATATTCAATGTTATTATTTTAAAGGCATTACTTACCTCAGCCATTTTATCCTTTGGCTTTCATAAGTCATATCTTATTTTTGTCTATCTTTTTGCCCTTTTGATTAGCCTTTCTGATAGCCTTCACTTCTACACTCTCCTCCAAACCTCTCTTGTTTTTTTTTGTTGTTGTTGTTTATTTTTCCTGGCTGCAGAACTCCCTTTAGTGTTTCCTGCAGAGCTGGATTCTTGTTTGCAAACTGTCTTAGTTTCCATTTATCTATGACTATATTAAACCACCATTATATTTGAAGGATAGTTTTGCCAGAGAAAGAATCCTTGGTTGGCAGGTTTTCTCTTTCAGTACTGTAATTATATCATATCACTGGCTTCTCACCTTCATAGTTTCTGAAGAGAAATCTGCACTAAGTCTTACTGGGCATCCCTTGAATGTGATATGTCACTTCTTTCTTGCTGTTTTCAGAATTCTTTCTTTTCATTGACATTTGGCATTATGAATAATATGTGTCTTATGGTAAGTCTATTTGGATTTATTTTAATTGGAGTATGCTGTTCTTCCTGGACACATATATTCATGTCTTTCATGACAGTTTTGAAATTTTGGGCCATTATTCCCTCAAATACTCTTTCTGCCTCTTTTCCTTTCTCTTCTCCTTCTGGAAATCCTGTAACAATAAGTTGGTGCACTTCATGCTATCATTCAACTCCCTGAGCACCTGCTGAATTTTTTCATTCTTTTCTCTCTGTGTTCTTATCACTTTTAAATTTCAGCTGTTCTGTCCTGACTTTTTTTCTGTTATTTCAAATCAGGTGTTTTATGCCTCTATTGTATTTTTAATCTCACTTATCTTGTCCTTCATTCCCACAAACTCTGTTAGTTTTATGTCCAAGATTTTAAATTTTTCTTTTTGCTCACCCAGTATCTTCTTAATGCCTTTTATTTCTTTTGTCATGTTCTCCTTCAATCCATGAATTGTTTTAAAATATCTGTATGAACCTCATTCATTAGTTGCTTCAAGTCCTGTGTGTCATCTGGGGCTTTGATTTGTTCCTTTGCCTGAGTCATACCATCCTTTTTCTTATTATGGGTTGTAATTTTTTGCTGATGTCTTGGTATCTGATCATGATGCTGAATTTATTCTGATCTACAGTTTCTGTTTCTTGCCTAGGGATTTACTGTGAAGCAGCTCTGTGCTATCACTGTTCTTTGATTCTTAGTTCCACTTGTTCTAGATATTAAGGATTGCCCCTGTTTAACTGCTCAAAGCAGGGCTAAGAATGCAGTGATGAGGTGCAGACTAGTTTCCAAGGGCCTTGGAGACCCAAAGCAGTCAAGGCACAGGATTGTCTTATTTATTTTGCTTTCCTTCTTTTTGTGCACTTTTCTAATCTGCCAGCAGATGGTTGTCTTTGGCACACCTCTCAGCTCAGATTGAAGATGCTAAGGGGGAGTACATTCCATGCAAATTCCATGGGTGGGACAAAAGTGATGTCCTCAAGGTGGGCCAATCTTTACAAAAAAACTTTCTCAGAAACTGTTCTCCTTCCTTTGCTGGCCACACTCTTCCTCCTTGCATCCTCAGCAAGAAACCCTGGAGAGTACAGAGGGTGTTTAAGAAGGCAAAGTGTCTTTCATTCCCTACAGGGTCTCAGAGCAAACAATATCATGGTCCCACCCAGCCTAGAAGTGAGAGATCCCTCCAATGCAGTAAACTAAGTTCACTGGCTAAAATCAGAATTTGCTCTAGGCTGTGGCCTTCTCTCTCCATTTTTTTTTGGGGGGGAAAAGATCCCCTACAACCCCCTCAGTCTACAGCCAACTGACAGGGGCCAGTGGACCCCTGTTACTGGCTCTGAGAGTGGGAGAATGAGCATGAGCAGCTACTGCTGCAGCTTTACTCATGGGATTTTTCCAGCCACCTGACACTCCTTTCCTTCAACCCTCTCTCTTCTGGGTGGTGTCTAGCCTTCCCCTGGTGTCCTTAGCCCCAGAACAGCCCTCTGGACAGTCTCCACTCATTCTCCATCTATTTTTCTGGAAAATAGATGATCTCAATTCCTCTCTAATCCTCCATCTTCCAGATAATTATATTTCTTATGGTCTTTTACTAAAACTATTTTCCATTCTCCCAAAGTTAACAGCATATTCAATAAGGCCTGCATGTCCACCCAACTAGGAATATGAATTGCAATAATAGAATTGATATATTTTCCATTTCTTAGGCTCTTCCCCATAACTTGGGACTCAATTATTCCAATTGTACAAGTCTGAATTGGAGAATGGAGGGTGGAAAAACAAGTAACCTCTTGGTTGACCTTGATTAACAATCCCAGCTGGCACCTGCCTTAGTGGGATTTGCCCAGCTGCAGAAGGCTCCCTGGCCAAATTAGATGCAACTCTGGTTATAAGATCGGAGGCCATTTCTGGTGGTATCTAATGGCAGTTCAGGATCAGCCTACCCCTCTTCTTACCCTTCTTCAAATGGTGCTGGACATGTGGTGGGGACAAGGAGCAAGCTTGGCACTTTTTCTTAGGGGTTAGAATCAGGGAACAGTTTCTTCCCTTTTCTTGGCTGGCAGATTGTATTAGATCTGTGACGTGCTAACTTCATATGATGCCTAAAACAATGATGCTGCAGTTTAAGAATAAGAGCTAAATCACAAAACATTGAAAATATGGTATTTCATCCCTTTTCCTAAGCCTTTTACAATATATTCCTAGTTGCAAAATAACATTGTATTAAAGAAATCCCTTTGGTTACCATTCCTGGACATGCTCTAATTTATACTGTAGCCATGCTCTTTTACTCTGAAATATTCTCTTTTTCATCATGTGGGTTCATAATCAAAATTTTTCCCAATGTTTTAAGAATGGGGCATGGTCACGGTGGGTGGACAATCACTCAATAAATGAGGGAATCTGAATTCCTAGCCTGGAGAGCTCTGCCACATTCTCCAAGGAAGCAGCAACACTCCTCTGAGTGCAGGGACAGTGTCTGTCAAAAGAGGATGGCCCACTGATGAGTTCTTTTTATTGATGACTACCCTTATGAGTCTTTGCTCTTGTAACTGAAACTTAGCTTACTGTTATGGGGTGCCTAAGGGTTGCCACCTGAGAGCCTCCTTGTTGCTCATATGTGGCCTCTTTCTAAGCAAAAGTCAGCATATGAATGCATTACCTTCCCCCCAACGTGGGACATGACTCCCGGGGATGAGCCTCCCTGGCAACGAGGGATTAACACCAAGTGCCAACTGGCAACACAACTGAAAAAAGACCTTGAATAAAAGGGGGAAAAGGTAAAGGCAAATGAGTTCAAGTGGCTAAGAGACTTCAAAGAGAGTCGGGAGGTCATCCAGAAGTAACGCTTATGCACACCTCAGTAGGAGCTCATAGAACATCTAAGTGCCTATCACCCCACTCAGTGGGGTTCCTGAGAGCTCCGGAGACACCCTGGTCCTATATAAGGGGGGATAGCCCCAGAGACTGATGCCTTCTCAGTGGGTTCTATTTTGGAATCTGTGCTCCTGAGAGTGACAGAATTGGACTCAAATAAGTCCTCCTTGCACATGGTTCATCAGTCCCTTCTATTCAAACCTATATGTGATGGTGGAGTTTTTAGGTATACTTCCAGAGACTGAAGCTTCTGGCCTACCTATGTGCCAGGTGTGCGTGGAATCTTGGTGGAGCTGCAACTCCTACCCTACAGCTCAATGGACTCATCCAAGTCACCTGGTGAGGAGACAATGATGGGCATTGGCCATCCCAGGGAATGGAGAGGGCCTGCATCTGCAGGCAGGATCATCCCACCCACCATATCCATGTGATATAAGCCCTCTCTCACTTGGAGGTGGAGTGGACATCACCATCCCAGTCCCTTCAGGATTGGGGGAAGAACTATGGACTAGAGTGGACTTGATGGTATTTTGTTGTACACATACAGTGATTCTAGCAATGGAAAAAATTAAAACAGTGAGGTGGAGCCGGTGGCCACTGGACACTTTCGGGGCAAGGAGGGGATGTGCTGTTGAAATACAGGGGCTTTATTGGGATTTGGAGGTTGTCCTGAGTGCCATTGTGGCAACGGATGTAGGCCATTTTAAATCAGCACACACCATTCAGAACTTTGTGAGAGAGTGTGTGGTCTATGATGTGAACTGTGGTTTATGGTTGATGGCAAGGCCCCAGGATGTGTAAGTCCATTGAGGGTGGTGGGCCACATTAGTGGGAGATGTTTGTGTGGGATGTGGTGGGAGGTGTGGGAGGTGGGGAACATGGGTATCCCTGTAAGTTCTGTGTAATATTTAGGTAATCTAAGCATCTCTTAAAATATATATATATGCATAACATTTTTGTAAGCAAATGCACATATATGCATATATATTTATATATCATTTTACAAATTAAAAAAATGCAAAAAAAAAGAAAATTGTAACTATGCCCACCTAACATTAAAAAAAAAAAAAGATGCAAATGGAGTATCACACTTCTCTTTCATTCTAGACCTCTGTTTATTGCCCATTGTGACTCCCTGTCAGCTCTTGTATAAGTTACACTTTAAATTTATTGATCAGAAATTTAGTGCTTAGTCAGGATACCAGAGGGAGGTCTCCTGTACCTGGGGAATGGATTCTGGGGTAGGACTCTAGCCTACAATCTCAGGCCCAGCCAGACCCAAACCTAAGCCAAAATCAAGGGCCTAGTTTGGTTTTGCCACATACAGCTTCAGAAGGAGATTTAAACCTTCACTCTAGATAACAATTAATTATTTTGATCAGAAAATCACTATTCACTGAGGCTGCAGGGATCTCATGAGCTGCCTGTTTCCTTCCTGGCTGGCTGCTTTCATGATGCTCAATGCAGAGTTACAGGAATCCTGATCCAGGCTTTCAGAGACAAGGGGCTCCCATAGCCACAGAGCTGAGCTATGGTTTGCCCCATGTGGGGAGCCAATGAGTCAATCAGGCAGCATTCTCTCAGAGTACACAGGGTCCCAACTCAGTTGCCTAGCTTTAGGGGTCCCCTCACAGACCTTCTGGGCCCATGGCTGGCACAGAAAATTGACTACCACACTGAGTTGGTCAATCTGGGAAAGAGGTTTATTAAATTGGTGGACAGGAGATTGGATGTCTCAGATCTGCCTCCTAAACAGAAGTTAGAGTGACATTTTATTGGCTTGTGTAGAGAAGGAGTTAGGGGTTGAGTTAAGGAGACTGACAGGTGGGAGGGGCTGCATCTTGCACATGCTCTATAGCATTACATGTTTAACAAGGAAAGCTTCATGCTTGGTCATACATCATGCATGTAGAGAAAATGGCATCTATATCCCATCCAGAGGCATATAATTTACTTTTATAATAAGCTAAAGTTCAGTGAAGTTCATTCTACTACTAAACTGAGCCTGCACTGGGAATGGGAAAATTCCATTATGTGGTTAATTAACTTTTGTGGTCAGCTACTGACTGCAGCTGCTCTACCTTGATTGACTGGTTTCTAAGCAGGGCAGTGTTAAGCTTGGGAGAGAAACAGGTGTGTTATCACTTAGGAAATAGGGCAGACGGTTAATTCATTAACGGGGTAAAAGAAACTCATGGGCAGCTTCATTATGGGACAATCACCTAGATGGACAAGATAATAGGGAGTGAAGTTGCCCCTCAGAGGCTCTGAATCATTAGACCCTCATGAAGTCATAAACCAGGCCAGTCTTGGATGGGCAGAGAATCCTGGATTATGGACAGAGACCTTTCCATGTTCAAATACACTCTGTGGTCCATGCAGCACCACCACCCCCCACCTTGTTCCTGAGAATGGCAAGTCTCCATTTATACTGGAATCCTCATCCTCTCTGTTTGGGAAGTCCCCTGCCCTCTGGTCACTTATGTCATGTCTTCATGATCAGGGCTTATGGAGTCTGTGGAATTGAAATTAAGTTTAGTGCCCCAACAGACCTGCCATCTGCCTAATCTCCATGGGGCTTCATTTTCAAATTCCTCAGTTATTAATGATTCTTTTTCCCAAAACACAATAAAAGAAAAATATATTTCATATATATAGAGAAAAATACCCTCATGCAATTTCTTTCCCAGTGGGATGAGGAGTTAATCCCACACCCATTCTGTTCTTCTCACAAAGTGATGGTCCTTTCTGAGACATTGACCCTCTTCTGCCGTGATTACTTTCCCTTTGAATACGATCCTGGGTTAATCAAGACATGCAACTTATAGTGAATGTAGATTACCATCCTTGAGTGCTTGCTTTTGCAGACACTGTGAAGGCCTATCTAAATAGACAATATTAAGAAAAAAGAAGTCAACATTTTTCCAAATGTACAAGGCTTAGAAGACTCTTAGAAGTTATTTCTAATCTTATGGCAACCATAGTTGAAAACTAGATTACAGTATTTCTCTTCAAAATCCAATTGCCACATTCATCATGAGAGAAGGTATTTACCAATAACCAATTAATATTGAAAAATTCTTTTCTCTGTCATCAGATTGGGAACTTTACAGTAGGAGGTACAGAATGTTATAATTACTATTTTACCCTCATCCTCCCACTTTTTCATTGGTTTCTAATAAATATGATATGACTATGTTTGAACTGAAGATGAACAAATGAATTATTTATTCCTTAAATGCCTTTGGCACAAACCAGACTTCCATCACTGCTCATTTATAGCTTGCTCAAATTTACTTAGAAGGGTTTCATTGAAAATTTGAATCTTCATGTATTACTTAGCATTTAGAACCACATAATGTCCAAATAAATACTATTATAAATTAAAGACTCCAAAATCCAACATCTAAAGCCACATGACTTTATATTTCTCCCAGTGTACTAGTTATCTGAGGGATAAACTGAGGCCCAAAATGAAAACCAACTAGAAACCCACCTGTGGTAGTGCTGTTTACCAGCAGATTTCAGCTTGATGGGTGCTGGGCAAACTGCTGGAAGCAATGCATGCCAGGATGAGTGAGGAAGGGTATGTGAGGGATGTTTCCTTCCCAGTCAGGTATTTATGTGTTCAAACCTCATGTGATTGGACACTCTAATCAAATCAAGTGGATCCAATCACCTTTGATCTTTTTACCATTTCTAATCATTTACAAGATTTTAGTAGCAACCTGTGTGTATTTTAACAATATAGATTTTATACAAGTTCACAAAATATGTGCATATGCCAATATACTGTCTGTTTCTTTCAGCACATTGCATTTTTAAAAATATTTATTTATTTATTTATTTATTCCCACTCCATTGCCACTTGTGCCCACTGTATTCTCTCTATGTCCATTCACTGCACATTTCCTCCGTGCCTGCTTGTCTCCCTTTGTTGCATCATCTTGCTGTGTCAGCTCTCCATGGGAGTAGGATGGCAGCTCTCTGTGGGCATGGGCCAGCTTGCCATCACCAGGAGGCCCTGGGAACAAATCCAGGGACTCCCATATGGTAGATGGGAGCCCAATCACTGGAGCCACATCTGCTTTCTTGCACGTTGCATTTTGACTGAAATAATACCTTGAAAATCTCCATTTGGACACATGTACTGTGTCAGCTTCACTCAGTTTCACTGTTGTTTACCACTGACTTGTATTATATGTGGAATTTTTTTTAAATCCCTTCTCCTTTTGGCTGACATTTTCTTTCATTCCAACATTTCCCTTCCATTAATGATGATGTTGTGAGTATTTTGGGGGACATATACTTGTTGATATGAAGAGAATGTGAAGAAATGAATGTTTTCGAATATTTTCACATGTTGCCCAAGTGACTATTATGTCCTCCAAGTGGTTAGACAAAGTGAATCCCCACTGACACTGGAGGAGTATCTGCATTTTTACATAGTGTTTCCCCACTAGGTAGAGATTAGAGATTGATTTAAGAAAAAATTTTTATGTGAAATTGTATTGGTTATTTGTTTGAATTTCATTTATTGTTTATGATGCAGTTTATAATTATTTATCACATGATGATACTAATTTGTGAATTGTCTGGTCATATTCCTTTTGTCTATATTTTTGGTCAATTTATTTTTGGTTTTAGATTGGTAGATATATTATTTTCTAACTGTCCTGGATACTCTTAGTTTCTAGGTGATACCTTTGTTAATATATTTTTCCATTCTGGATCTGGTCTTAACTTCTATCAGATAGACTTTCCTGACTTTTAATGTTGTTGGGAATTTGTCATTAATTTACAAATTCTAAGCTGATGTGAGTTTGGTAGAAGTGCTCTACGATCATCTCATTTATTTATGTACCAACTATGCCCTGAGCACTCACCAGGGCCAGGTGCTGGGTGAGACCCTGAGTCCAGTGCTGAAAATGATAAACTTTCTCCCTGTTTTCCAGGAGCTCAGAGTCTGGAGGTAGAGATGAAAGAAAATAGTAAACAAATACATATGAAATAGAAAAGCAAGTGCCATTATGAAAACCAAGTAGGGTGCTGCAAGAGCAGGACTGGGAGCCACTAGGTGTGTGGGCCTGAAAGGAGGCCTTGAGGTGAAATTTATGCTACAATCAGAATAAGAAACAGGCACCAGCCCTGCACATGTCTGTGAATAGTGTGTCAGGAGAAGACACAAGTTTGCAGACTCGGAGTCAGAAGTGAGTTTGGCCTGAGAGGTGGTTAGAAAGGAGGCCACTGTAGATGGACAGAGCTTGGGAGGACGGGAGGAGGGGTGGGGAGGGAGGGAGGAGGGGAGGGACAGAACTTGTGGTCTGGTTCATTATATTAGTTATCTATTGGTATGTGACAGCACTACACCAAAATTTAGTGTCTTACAACAACAAATGATTGTTATTGCACATTTTCTGTGAACAAAGAATTCAGGCAAGGCTAAGATGTGTGATTTTGATCCAATTTCTCTTCTAAGACTGAGGAGTAGTCCCAACTGAGGCTTGAATTTGGAAGAGTCTGATTCCAAAGTCACGCATGTGTTATTGGCAGCATACCATTTGGACTGAGGGCTTGAATTTCTTTCTGTCTGTTACCTGGGCTGTCCCTCAGTTTTTTTGCAATATGGGCCTCTGCACATTATAGCATGTTTCCCCAGAGTGAGATATAAGAGAGGTATAGATTTAGAGATCAATATATAGATAGAGACAGATGGATAGACAGTAAAAGAGAACTAGCAAGACAGAAATTACTGGTGTGGCCATATTCTATTGATAAGAAGAGAGTCAACAAGTCCAGTTCACACCTAACAGGAAGAGATTAGACAACAACCTGTATACCAGGAGGTGAAAATCCTTGGAAGCTCTTTGGAGGCTTTCCACAACATTAACTAAAAGGAGGCACTTAATCTGACTCTAAATATAATGCATAGCCATTGAAGGGTTTTGATTCAGATGGTGATATCCGTTTTTCATTGAATTTCAAGCCCATTATTTTGGGGACTGGGAAATGAAACCAAGAAGATAAGTTACTTTCCAATAATCATACCATCAAGAACCAGCCCTGTATTGAGTTGAACTCTCTGCTGCTTCCTATTCCTTCATGTAATTCTTCCATATCTAAAGTTCATGTATGAGTGAACTTTCACATTAAGTCATGAGTTTTGTAGATATTATTTCATATACATCTGCTAAAGTCCCTAGGATGTGGAAGTTAGAATGATCCTTATGGTTCTGGTGAGGAGACTCGGGAGGCCCAAGAGGCACCATGACTTGTCAAAATTCATGGATAAGGCAGAAATATGAGATAAGTCTGAAGCCAGCCCTATCTCCTTAAACCTGGAATCCTGAATTTTCCAGGCCTTTCCCAGGTTCTGCAGGGAGGGGAGTGTTTGTGTAACTGTGGAGGGGAATTGATGACATGAGAGAGGATGCTGAAGAAGCATCAACTTTAGGAGAGTTTTTATCCAAGGAAGTGGGACAGGTAATGGGACCCCAAGAAATAACCTCACTTCCTTAGAGATATAACCCAACAGAACTTGGAACCCCGGTAACCAGGCACCCACATTCTAGAGATAGACCCCAATGCAGCTCACTTGAGCAAGATACTTGGGAGAGCAAGATATTTTCTTGTTGTTTCCCAACATCCCAAGGCTCTAACCTCAGGAAAATTGGCAGAGAAAGACTTTTTCAAAGCTGTGGGAATTGGTCCAACCTCCACCACAAAAGACTCTGGCCATTTACCAAGAGACATCCAAAGGTAAGTTAGGGGTCACAAGGCAGTGAATGAAGACTGGGCAAATATTCTGATCCTTCCAGGGCAGCCCCACAGCACCTTCCACTCCCAGTGTGTTTGAGTTGGGGAGGGATAGGCTGTTGTAAGGGACATGAAGGATGGACCTACCTTGGGCAGGAGTTGGTTTTCTAGGAGGTTGGAAGCCTGTTTAGCCCATCATGTTCACAGCCTGCACATGTCTGGCTGGGTGGAAAGGAGAGTACTGGGGAGGAATCATCTACCCAGATGTTAATCTGCAGACTTGAAGCCATCCTCTCATCTCTTTTCTTCATGGGTTCAAGGTCTGTGTAGGTAATTATTTCTAATCTGGGGAGGAGAACTTTATATGTAGTCATCACTGTGGCAACAGTGAAGCAGGGTCTTGATGACCAACTGATAAGGAATGTGGACTTTGTTCCTTACTGAGTGCTGGGAAAAGTGGAATGAGGGCTCTGACTGAGGAAGGGCAAGGCTGAACCTTTTGTCCATCACATCTCATGGTTTCCACTAGAAGGCTGATCTAAGGTCTTCCTCCTGTAAGGGCAAAAATGTCAAAGACAGCTGTAGATGGTTCCCAGGGCACCCTGGAGAGAAAAGGGAGGCTGGGATCTCAAAGGCAGCTTTTGAGAGAATTCACCCCCACTACCACCACTTCTAACTCATTCTTACCTCATCCCTGCCTGCTCCCACCCCACAATCAATGACCAAGATAAGGAGGTATAGTGAGAAACTGGCTCAGAATTCTTCCTGGAAACTCAGTCATAGGTGCTCAGCTAAATGTGTGTGTGGACTAGGCTGTACATCTACCCATCAGTATAATAGTGTTGGTGGGAAGAAGAGACCCACCTGTTGCTTACAGAGAATAAGGCAGCATGATGCACTCAAGCTACAGTTTTGAAGTTCAATGAGGGCCCAGGGAAATCTGGGGCAGCAGGAAAATGGATTCAATTTTCCCCCCTCATCCTCCATATAGTTACGGAGCATCTACCAAATGTCAGTGCAGTGCATAGCTGAGACAGGCCATCAAAAGTGGAATTTAAGTTTAAGTAGACTTTCACAGGGCATAGCAAGTGTCATTGTCTGTAAAAATCACATTAACAAGGACCATTCCTGACCTAAGACAGTGGCTTCCTCTCTACAGCTTTGAAGGAAGAGGGAATGTGTTCTGCTTCTGGTGCAGGGGTTTCTATGGCCACCGGGTAAGAACTCATAGCTTTCAAGATGAACTCTGGAATTGCAACAGCTCTAAGTGGGGGAGGGGAAATGTAAAAAATATCAAAACTTACAAAGTGCAAAGAAAAAGGCCAGAAGGAGATTTTTAGCAAATGGCTAGAGGGTAGGCAGGAGTGTGCATCATCAATCCCCTTCTAGGGACCCCATTGTCCTTTGTTTCTCCTAGACTTGAATTCTCCTGGGATCCTGATCTCTGAACTCAAAATTCCTTTTTCTGCTACATTGATTATGGGGGAACATTTGTGATGCAGCTTCCAAAGCCACAACTGACCTTGATTCATAAACTTTATCCCTCCCTGTAAACTGGCATTTCTAGCATCCCTGCTATTCCTTGCACAACTTGTTTTAATCCAGAAATTCCCCAGAATGCTGCCAACCTCTCTGTCAGGTCCTTGGAGGTCACTCCCCTCTGACTGGTTCCTGATGATTCACAGTAAGCTCTGGTGTCTGGATCAATGTCCTTATTCCTTGCCATGGAAGGGAAATTCACTCTTTCTCACTGGCCAAGATGGCACTGTGACCATTTGGTTCCCAGGTCCATTGTCTGGGGAGTTCACCAGTTTATACAATCAGTTGTGTTGTTATGAAATATCCCAAAAGAGACACCCAGCCCCAAGCCCTTAGAGCTCACAGCCCCTGGGATGATGGTGATGTTCTTTATCCAAGGTCTTGCACTGTGGTTATGCTCAGAGGGTAAGAACCTGTCTGCTGGGGAAAGTTGAAATATGTGACATGTCAGGGGTGGGGGAAGGAGGTGGTCAGTAAGACTGATGACCCACAGACATGTTGGGCACAACATTACCAATTAAATACTGCAGCCCTTCCAGTCCAGGTGATAGAGTCCCTGCCATGAGCTCACCTGAGGGTCCTCTCTGGGCTTCCCTATAATCTGGACCTAAGGGGTTAACCCCTGGCCCTGCCCTCTGCTTCCAGGGCCCTGCTCCAGCTTCCAGCCACCATCTTAAGGATTTTGAACATCATCCCTTGGCTTCACCTAGAATGTGGTGGTCCAGATCAATTGTGGCATGAAACTTAGTTTTCAGTTTTGGATATTTCTCAGTTATCCTCCATTTCTCCAGGTGTCACCCAGACACCCATGGTGGCCTCTTCAGAAGAGCTGAGAAGAGGAGCACAAACCTTGGCTCCCTACAGCCCAGGCCCTTGATGAAAGGGCACAGTCATCCACAGATGGGTTTATTAAATGAATCATAGGTATGGCTGTGCTTTCCCCTAACCAGGTCTCAAAGGCAGTTCAGGACACATAGGAAAGCACTGGTAAGTGAGGAGTATCACCTACACAGCTGGGAGGCTCCTGAGAGCAGAGACATCATGTAAAAACTTGTCATAGATCTTGTGCAATCTGAAATGGCAGAGGATGAGTTTTTACTGCATCTTTGGACTTCCTAGAGTGCAGTGAAAGTCACCCAGCAGAGGCCCATATTCAGGGCAAGAGTATATCTCACTTATTCTCTGACAGGGAATACTCCCTTTACACTGAGACTCCTTGACTAACCAGAAAGCCCAACTGGCCAAGGCAGTCATGCACCAGCCCAGGGTTCCCCCTGCTCAGGCTCTGCTGGGTGGGCAGCAGGGCCCTGCTGGACTTGATTCTCCATGGGAAGAAGTTAAATTCATTTCTGGCAGAAAGAAGGTGTCCCAGCAGTGACTGTTGGACCAAGGGAAGGGAGAGAGTGAGGTAGCTTGAGGTTTCCTGGGGCTGCTCTTCCTCAGGAAAAGCTGCCCTCCAACAGCTCTAGGTCTCAGGTCTCTTGCTGTGGGGAATATGGCCCTTTCTGCCTGGTTTAGTCATGAGGGTTGGTAGTTTTTTTGTTCCACTCTGACAGAACACAACCTCATTTGGCCCAGGGGGAAGAAATCAGCAAAGGCATGGGTTAATCTACAAAGGTTTACAAATGTTTGCTCCCATCTAATTATTGAGTGCACATAGATACCTATAAAGAGACCTGAGAACAGGAGGCCCTTTCTGCCTGTCCACTATTGACTGGTGGCTACTGGGTCCCACTGTCACATGAGCTTCACAATAAAAATATCAAATCAACCTGAACATTGACTGGAGTGTCCATAGGGGAGGTTGAGCACATTGTCAGCTTCTGTGTACACTTGTCAGCTTCTGTGCCTACTGAGGGCCTAAGCAGCAGGGCCACACCTCCAAGGCTATTGAGCATAAGAGTGATGCTGAATAAATCCCAGGGTCCCTTCCCTAATCACATGTGCTTTCCCATGGGGACAAATCTCTGCAGTTATTCAGAAATTGCCATTTATACATTTTAATCAGAAAGACCTTGGAACTCAATTTAAATAAAAAAAAATATCTAGCATAGTCACAATTTTTGTTTACCTCTGTGCATGCAAAATACAAAGAAAGTATTTAACTTTCCCAAATGATATTACTTTAAATATTATTACCAGGGCTTCGAGTTAACAGGTTAGATGACCACTGAGAATGAGAGTGGGTTGAAGTCTGAAGGTTTCCTTCACAGGAACTAATGGCCACCTTGAAGTCCAGGTGACTCACAGGACTCCTTTACTAGGAATGACATCAAGAAGGACAGTTTTATAAGGCAGAATAGAATATGCTTCCCTGCAGCTATGGGGCAAGACATAATATTTCTTTTCTAGCTAAGAATTATTTTGCCAGTTCAAGTATTGGAATCCCTTTGGGGGAGAGAAAGCTTGAGGTACCCAAATTTATAATGTAGAATGTAATAGCCAGAAAAGAATTACAAAGAAATTAAATAGAGGCATAATATAGTGTTCTGTACTTGTGTCCACAAACCCCCTGGTCTTTCATGCATATATGTGGCTCTAGAAGAATCACCAGGGGATGGGGAAACGATAGCCTGAGACCTGGAAGCCCCTGGGCTTCAGTATGCCAGATTCATCCTGGGATGGAGGAAAAGGGGCCATATGGTGTCCTGGGTGCTGCTGCCTTACCCCTGGCTGACCTGGCTGTATCATTCTACATTCCCACCAACAGTGAATAAGTGTTCCTAACTCTCCATATCCTCTCCAATACTTGTAATTCTCTGTCTTTTTAATAGTGGTTTTTCTAATAGGTGTGAAATAATATCTCATTATAGCTTTGATTTGCATTTCCCTAATCACTAGAGATGTTGAACATTTTTTCATTTGTTTCTTCATCATTTGTATTTCTTCCTTGGATAAATTTCTATTCAAGATGTTTGCTGATTTTTCAATCATGTCATTTCTAGTTTTATTTTTGAATTGTATCATCTCTTTCTATATCATGGATATTAAACTTTTATTGGATATGTGATTTCCAAATATTTTCTCCCATTGAGTTGGCTGCCTTTTCACCCTTTGTCAAAGTCCTTTGAGTACAATAGTGTTTAATTTTGGGGAAGTCCTTTTACCTATTTTCCCTTTTATTGCTTGTGCTTTGGGTGTAAGCTCCAAGAAACCATCACCTATCAGAAGATTTTTAAGATGTTTTCCTACATTTTCATCTGGTAGTTTTATAGTACTAGCTTTTTAATTTAGTTTTTTTTTTTATCCATTTTGAGTTTATTCTTGTACTGAGAGTGGGATAGGCATTCTCTTTCATTCTTTTGGTTATGGCTATCCAGTTCCCCCAGTGCCATTTGTTGAAGAGACTGTTTTATCCGATTAACATGGATTTGGTAGGTTTGTTGAAATCTAATTGGCTGTAGAGGTCAGGGTTTATCTCTGGACTCTCAATTCTATTCCACTGATCAGTATGTTTATCTTTAGGCTGATATCATGCCATTTTGACCATTCTAGCTTTGTAATATGTTTCAAGGTCAGGCTGTGAAAGTCCTCCCACATCACTCTTTATTTTTAGAATGTTTTTGGCTATTTGGGAGCACTTTTCCTTTCAAATAAATTTGGTAATTCCCTCTTCTATTTCTATAAAATAGGCTGTTGTAATTTTGATTGATATTGCATTGAATCTAGAAATCAGCTTGGGTAGGATTGACATCTTCATGATATTTAGTCTTCCAATCCATGAACACAGTATATCTTTCCATTTGCTTAGGTCTGATTATTTTAGCATTGTTTTGTAGTTTTCTAAATATAGGTCTGTACTTCTTTGGTTATACTGATTCTTAGATATTTGAGTCTTTTATTTCAGCCACCATCTTAAGGATCTTGAATGTCATCCCCTCTTCGAATAGTTCAATACTAATGTAATGAAACATTATTGATTTTTGCGTGTTGATCATGTATCCTGTCACTTTGCTGAACTCATTTATTTACTCAAGTAGCTTTGTTATAGACATTTCAGAATTTTTAAAATATAGGATCATGGCATCTATGAATAGTGAGTTTTACTTCCTCTTTTTCTCCTTGGATGCCATTTATTTTTTCCTGTCTAATTGTTCTAACTAAAACTTTTAACCCAATCTTGAAAAACAATGGTGACAGAAAAACAATGGGCCTCCTTGTCTCATTCCCAATCTAAGAAGGAAAGCCTTAAACCTTTCCCCATAGAGTACAATGATTGTTGTGGGTTTTTCATACATGCTGTGATGGTTAGGCTAAAGTGTCAACTTGGCCAGGTAACTGTGCCCAGTTGTTTGGTCAAGCAATCACTGGGCTAACTGTGATACAAGGACATTTATGGACTTTAATCACCAGTGAGTTTACTGCATAGATACCTGATTATATCTACATAAATCAGGGAGATTACTCTCAGCAAAGAGTGATGCTTTATCCAATCATTTGAGTGCCTTAAAAGGGTAGGTGATTTCAGCATTCGGAGAGAATTTCCTAGCTTGCCTTTGTACAGCTAGCGTTTCCCAGAATCTCATCAGGGACCTTCATTGGGCTTTCATTGTAGACTCTGGTTTGCAGATTGCCTGCAGAACCTGAAATTGTGCATCCCCAAGGTCATGTGAGAGACTCTAATAAAATGTCATGTTATTGACAGTTATCTCCTGTTGATTCTATTTCCCTAGAGAACCCTGGCTAATACATATGCCCTTTATCATGTTGTGGAATTTTCCCTCTATTTCCATCTTTCTAGGTGTTTTTATCAAGAAAGGATGCTAGATTTTGTTTAATGCCTTTTCTGCATTGATCTAGGTGATCATGTGATTTTTTTCCTTCAATTTGTTAATGTGGTGTATTACATTAACTGATTTTCTTGTGTTGAACCATCCTTGCATACTAGGAATAAATTCCATTTGTTTATGGTGTATGTCTTTTGATATGCTGTTGGATTCTATTTGCAAGGATTTTTTTGAGAATTTTTGCATCTATGTTCATTAGAGAGACTGGTCTGTAATTTTCCTTTCTTGTAGTATCCTTATCTGGCTTTAATATTAGAGTGATAGATTCACATAATATGTTGGGTAATTTTCCCTCCTATTCAATTGTTTTAATTTTTTTAAGCCAGATTGGTATTAATACTTCTTGAAATACTTGGTAGAATTCACCTGTAAGTCCATCTGGTCCTGGACATTTCTTTGTTGGGATATTTTTGGTGATTGATTGAATTTCTTTATATATAATAGTTTTTTTAAGTTCTTGTATTTCTTGTGGCATTGGTAGGTTGTGTGTTTCTAGGTATTTGTCAACTTCATCTAGGTTGTCTAGCTTATTGGCATACAGTTTCTCATAATATCCTCTTATGATCCTTTTTATTCTTGTGCAGTCAGTCATAACTTGCCCCATTTCATTTATTTTATTGAGTTGCATCTTTTCTTTTTTTTTCTTTACTAGTGCTGCTAAGTGTTTGCCAATTTTATTGCTCTTCTCAAAGAACCAGGTTTTGGTTTTGTTGATTTTCTCTATCATTTTTTATTCTCAATTTCATTTATTTCTGCTCTAATCTTTATTATTTCTTTCCTTCTGCTTGCTTTGGGAATTGTAGCTATTTTTTCAGTTACTCCAGTTGTTCAATTACATCGTTGATTTTAGCTATTTCTTCTTTTGTAATATAGTAGTTTAGGGATATAAATTTCCCTCTCAGGACTGCCTTTGCTGTACCCCATATGTTTTGATAAGTTGCACTCTCTATTTCATACATCACACTATATTTAAATTTTTCACTTGCAATTTATTCTTTGCCTCACGGATTGTTTATGAATCTGTTGTTTAGCTTTCACACATTTGTAAATTTTCCCTTTTCTCATCTATTACATGTTCCAGCTTCATTCCTTTATGTTCTGAAAATTGCTTTGTATAATTTCAATCTTTTTATATTTATTGAAACCTGCTTTGTGATGTATCACACAGACTTTCCAGGAGAAAAGTCTGTGAGCATTTCAAAGAATGTATAATCTGTTGATTTGGAATGCAATATTCTGTATATATCTGTTAGGTCTAGCTCATTTATATTGTTAAAGTGCTCTTTCCTTGTTGATCTTCTGTCTAGCTGTTCTATCTAATGATGTAAGTGGTGTGTTAAAGTCTCCAAACTATCATTGTAGAGATGTTTATTTCTCCCTTCATTTTGCCAGAGCTTGCCTCATGTATTTTGGAGCACCCTGCTTAGGTGCATAGATACTTATGACTGTTAATTCTTCCTAATAGATTTTCTATTTTATTAATATATAATGGCATTTTTAATCTCATAACTTTTTTAGCATTAAATCTGTTTTGTCTTATTTATTATAGCTACCAATGCTTTTTTTTTTTTTTTTTTTGGTTACTGTTGATGTGGATTATCTTTGTCCAACCTTTCACATCCAGCCAGTTTTTAACCCTGGATCTAAGATGAGTCTATTGTAGGCAGTATATGGATGTCTAATTTTTAAAATCCATTTTGTCAGCCTATATCTTTTTTTTTTTTTTTTTTAAGATTTTATTTTTATTCATTTATCCCCCCCTTGCTGCTTGTGATCGCTGGGTCAGCTAACCACGCCGTGCGGGCGGGCTTGCCTTCACCAGGAGGCCCCGGGAACTGAACCCGGGGCCTCCCATATGGTAAACAGGAGCCCTACTGATTGAGCCACAGCCGCTTCCCAGCCTATATCTTTTGATTGAAGAGTTTGATCCATTCATGTTCAATGATATTACTGTAAATGCATTATTTACTTCCACCATTTTATTCTTTGGTTTTCCTATGCCATGTCTTATATTTGTCTGTCTTTTTACTGTTTTGGTTATGCTTTCTGTTATTCTTGCCCTCTACACTTTCCTCCAAGCCTCTCTCCCCTGCCTTTTTCTTTTGGACTGTAAGGCTCCCTTTAATAATTCCTGCAAAGGTGGATTCTTTTTTATGAATTCTCTTAGTTTCTCTTTGTGAATATTTTAAACTCACCTTCATATTTGATGGAAAGTTTTGCTGGATAAAGAATTCTTGGCTGGCAATTTTTCTCTTTCAGTATCCTAATTATATCATACCAGTGTCTTCTTGCCTCCATGATTTCTGATAAGAAATCCACACCAGGTCTTATTGGACATCCCTTGTTTGTGATGGTTTGCTTCTCCTTGCTGTTCTCAGATGTTTGAGATTCTGAATAATATGTGTCATGGAGTAGGTCTATTAGGATTTATTCTGATTGGGATATGCTGTGTTTCTTGACATGGAAACCCATTTCTCTCATGAGGATTGAGAAATTTTCTGTCATCATTCCCTCAAATCCTTTCTGCCCTGTATCCCCTCTTTTCTTCTAGAATTCCCATGACATATATGTTGTTAACCTTTGTGTTATCATTCAACTCAAAATTTTCTGTTCTTTTTTCTCTCTGTTCTTCTTTATCTTCAAATTCAGCTGGTGTGTCTTCTGTATCAATTATTCTTTCTTCTATCATTTTGTGTCTGCTCATGTATGCTTCCAATATGTTTTTGAAATCACCATTAATGTCTTTTATTCCCATGAGCTCTGTTATTTTGCTTTTCAGGTTTTCAAATTCTTCATTGTGCTCTCTCAGTGTCTTCATGATGTCCTTTATCTCTTTAGCCATATTTTCTTTCAACTCATTAATTTGATTTTTGAAATTTAAGTCTCATTGATTAGTTGTCTCAAATAGTATGTCTCATATGGTCCCTTGATTTATTCCTTCTCTTGGGCCATTTCTTCCATTTTCTTAGAATGGCTTCTTTCCTTCTGCTTGTTTTGGGATTAGTTTGCTGTTTTTTTCTAGGTTCTCCAGGGGTTCAGTTAGATCTTTGATTTTACCTCTTTATTTTTTTCAATAAAGGTTTTTAGGGCTATAAATTTCACTCTCACCACCGCCTTTATTGTATTAATAAATTATGATAGGTTGTGTTCTTATTTTAATTCACCTCAAGATATTTACAAATTTCTCTTACAATTTCTTCTTTGACACACTTATTGTTTAGGATTGTGTTGTTTAGCCATCATATACTTGTGAATTTTCCCTTTTCCCATCTATTATGTGTTCTAGCCTCATTTTATTATGATCTGAGAATTTGCTTTGCATAATTTCAATCATTTTATATTTATTGAGACTTGCCTTGTGATGTACCATGTCGTCTATTCTGGAGAAAGATCCATGAGTACTTTAGAAGAATGCATAACCCACTGATTTGAGATGCAACATTCTGTGTATGTCTATTAGTTCTCCTCATTTATCATATTGCTCACATTCTCTGTTTCTTTGATGATCTTCTGTTTAGTTGTTCTATCTAATGATGTGAGTGGTGTGCTGAAGTCTACCAATTATTATAGAGATGTCTATTTCTCCCTTCAATTTTTTTCATTTTGACATTTATTTCTCCTTTTAACATGTTTTTATTTTTATTGCTTGTATTATTTATCCAATTTTTCAAACATTTAGTTCTTCAGTAGCTCCAAGTAACTTAAAATCTTTACCACATTTTTCATTCAAAGAGAGCAGTCAGAGTAAGACACAGATAGTTTATTCCAGCTAGTGTGTTCACTATTAGAAAGTAGCTTGATAGCCAATGAGGTTTATCCGAGGCACGATTATTGCTAATTGAAAACTTTTTCCAAGTGCCAATTGGCAACACAACTGGAAAAAGACCTTGAATAAAAGGGGGAAATGGTAAAGACAAATGAGTTCAAGTGGCTAAGAGACTTCAAAGAGAGTCGGGAGATCATCCCAGAGGTAACTCTTATGCACACCTCAGTAGGAGCTCAAAGAACATCTAAGTGCCTATCACCACACAGGGGGGCTCCTTACAGCTCTGGAGACACTCAGATCCTATATAAGTGGGGATAGACCCAGAGACTGATGCCTTTTCAGTGCGCTCTATTTTGGAATCTGTGCTCCTGAAAGTGACAGAATTGGACTCAAATAAGTCCTCCCTGCACATGGTTCATCAGTCCCTTCTATTCAAACCTATATGTGATGCTCAAGTTTTTAGGTATACTTTCAGAGACTTGAGCCTCTGGCCTACCTATATGCCAGGTGTGCATGAAGTTTAGGTGGAGCTGCAACTCCTACCCTACAGCTCAATGGACTCATCCAAGTCACCTGGTGAGGAGAGAACGATGGGAAATGGCCATCCCAGGGAATGGAGAGGGCCTGCATCTGCAGGCAGGATCATCACACCCACCATATCCATGGGATATAAACCCTCTCTCACCTGGAGTTGGAGTGGACATCACCATCCCAGTCCCCTCAGGATTGGGGGAAGAACTATGGACTAGAGTGGACTTGATGGTATTCTCTTGTTCACATATGGTGATTCTTGCAATGCAAGAAATTATAACAATGAGGTGGAGCCAGTGGCCACTTGACACTTTTGGGGTAGGTAGGGGACAAGCAGTTGAAATACAGTGGCTTCTTTGGGAGTTGGAGGTTGTCCTGAGTACTGTTGTGGCAACGGATGTAGGCCATTTTAAATCAGCACACACCACTCAGAACTGAGTGGGAGAGAGTGTGGTCTACAGTGTGAACTGTGGTCTATGGTTGGTGGCAAGGCTCCAGGATGTGTAAGTTCATTGAGGTTGGTGGGCCACACTGTGGGAGATGTTTGTGTGGGATGTGGTGGGAGGTGTGGGAGGTGGGCAACATGGGAATCCCAGTGGGTTCCGTGTAATATTTTGGGTAATCTAAGCACCTCTTAAAATATATATATATATATATATATATATAACATTTTTGTAACCAAATACACACATATGCATATATATTTATATATCATTTTGCAAATGTTTGTATGTATTGTGAGAATTTTGATTTTTACCCATAATAATAAAAAAAAAAAAAGCACATGGAAAAATTCTCAACATCACTAGCTATTTGGGAAATGCAAATGAATACCACAATGAGATATCATTTCACACCCACTGGAATGGCTACTATTAAAAAAAAAAAACGAAAAAAAAAAAAAAAAAGAAAGTAGCTTGAGTTGCCAGCTCTGCATCTGTAAGGATGTTTGTCATCTGTCAGAGAAATACTCTTGAATTTTCTCAGAAGAGTGGATATGCATCAAATATTAAAGGTGAAGAACTCAGGTTTATTTTTTCCCTCTCACTCTCTTCTCCATCAGTTTTGCTGGAGGTTGCCTCATGTAATTTGGGGGACCCTGGTTAGATGCATAATTACTTATGACTGTTATTTCTTCCTGGTGGATTTTCCCTTTTATGATATATAATGACTCTCTGCAACGCATATCTTTTTATGTATTTAAAGTCTATTTTGTCTAGTATTAGTGTAGCTACTCCAGCTTTTTTTTTTTTTGGTTACAGTTTGTATGGAATATCTTTTACAAATCTCACTTTCAGCCAATATGTGCCCCTAGATCAAAGGTGAGTCTCTTGTACACAGCTTAAGGATGGTTTGTGTTTTCTTTTCATCTATTCTTTCAGTCTATATCTTTTGATTATGGTATTTAATCCCTTCACATTCAATGATATTATTTTTTTTTTCTCAAAATCATCTTTATATGAATTCATAAATATATTAGCTCAATAGTCTAATCTACTTTGCTCTTATTCTCGGAATGCATGGGTTTTAATATTTAGTACATTAGATTTTAAATTTTTTTTATTATTTTAAGAATTTATTCTACAGATATACTCTCATCTGTGAAATGACACATTGACATTGCTATGTCTTACAACATTTTTTCTCCCCACACTTGCTTTCTGTGTCCATTCCCTGGGTGATCTTCTGTGTCTGTTTCTTGCCTTCTCTTCTCATTATTCTCCTCCAGGCTTCACTTGGATTTGATCCTAGGGACCTCTGATGTGGGAGAGAGGCACCTTGTCACTTGCACCACCTCAATTCCTGGTTTCTGGCACATCTCACCTTAACTCTCCCCTGTATCTCTCCTTTTGTTGTGCCATCATCTTGCTGCATGGTTCACTGCATAGGCCTGGCTCACTGCATGGGCCTGGTTTGCCTGCTTGACTTTTACCAGGAAGCCCCAGGGATAGAACCCAGGTCTTCTCATATAGTAGGTTGAAGCCCAACCACTTGAGCCACATCTGCCTCCACATTAAGATATTAAAACTAGTATATGGTTTTGGGGTGACCTGAAAATTTGCATTTCTTGCCAATTTCCAAGAATCTGTCTTTAAGGCTGGAATTCTTTGATTTATCAGTTTTTTTAAAAAGCCAAACATGGAGACAAATGTGTGCCAATTTTCAAACCCTCCATAATCATATTCAAGATAGTATAGCATTCACTTTCCCACCTCATATTTCAATGTCAAGGTTTTGTTCCTCTTCTCTCCTCAAATCTGACATAGTTTGGAATTCTTTTGAGAATTCTGTGAAACAAAAGTACAAAGTGTAAGTGCAGTTCACCAATAGATTAAGACAAGACAAAGCACACTTCTCTTGGACACATGGTAAACTGAACCTAGATCCAGATTGGGATGCTCAAGAGCTGTTTCTTGCATGGTTTGTCTCTTCAGTCATTGTGCACAGGATTTTGAGAAGCTGTAGGTATATGCAGGTGCAGGCTCGAGGCCCAGCTTCATCTCCAACATTGTGGAAAGGGACAGTACATCACTGGGCAGAGGTCTATGCTCCCTGGCACCACCTGGACAGAGCCCAGGGAGAGTAATCTCCTGTGGTATCCAAGTTGGGTGATATTACTGTTAATGCATTATTTTCTTCTATCATTTTATTTTTTAGCTTTCATATGTCTTATCTTATTTTTGTCTGTCTTTTTACTCTTTTGGCTATCCTTTCTGATAACCTTCCCTTCTATACTGTCCTCCAAGTCTCTCTCTCCTGACTTTCTCTTTTAGGCTATAAGGCTCCCTTTAAAGTTTCCTGCAAAGTCAGGTAGTTTTTTAATGAAACTCTTAGCTTCTGTTTATGATAGCTGGAAAATGTGCTTACTAAAAATTTCTTCACTTAAGAAGGTCTGAAATTTCTAATACACTAATTGAGGTGACTTTCTATTAATCTAATTTTAGAAGTTTACTCCTTGTATTTAGTTCCCTGAAGAATGCTAACCAGACCTTCTCAGTTTTAGTTACAGGAATAAGATAATGTCTCAAAGCAAAATCAGACTGAATAGTGCCAGGAGAAACTTATGACCCAGTAAATCTGTAACTTTCCTCAGAATCACAAAATATCCTTTTGATATCCTTGAGCAATCAACAAAGAAAGATGTCATGAAGACCTTGCTGAATTGTGGTTAATTAGCTGCTGAAACCAAGGACACATTTGATGTGCTTGAAACAATTCAGGACTGAGAAATTGCACATAACCTCTTCACAAGACTCCTGGCATCACTTGTTTTCTCCTCCTTTATCTCTCTCCTTTGCTTATAAAAACCCTAGCTCCCATTCTTGCTTTGAACTAATTTAAGGAAAATCCCCCCAGTTCCTTGCTCGTGCACCTGGAATAAATCACCTTCTCACTGAGCGATTTTTTTCCTTTGTGGTGCTGGCTCAGTTGGGCCCTTCTTTTGGAGGTAGCTGTTCTTACAGTAACATTTATTTGTGAATATTTTAAGCATCCTCAAATTTTGGACAATTTTTCTGGATAGAGCTTTCTCAGGAGGAAGTTTTTCTCTCTCCATATCCTAATCATATCATAACACTCTCTTCTTGCTTCTATGATTTCTGATGAGAAATCCACACTAAGTCTTATGGGCATCCCTTGTATGTATGGTTTTTTCTCCTTTGTTGTTTTCAAAATTCTCTCTTTTTCTTTGTTATTTGACATTCTGAGTAGTATGTTTTTTGGAGTAGGTCTGTTCAGATTTATTCTGATTGGGTTAAGCTGTGCTTGGACATGTAAATTCATTTCTTTCATGAGAGTTGGGATATTTTCAGCCATTATTTCCTCAAATACTCTTCTGTCCCTTTCCCCTTCTCTTCTCCTTCTGGAACTCCCAAGTCATGTATGTTGTAACACTTTTTGCTGTCTTTCAACTCCCTGAGCCCCTGTTCATTTTTTTCCATTCTTTTCTATCTCTGCTCTTTCTCTGCAATTTCAGCTCTTCTGTCTTCTACACCACTTATGCTTTCTTCTATCTTTTTTAGTCTGTTGTTGTATGCCTCTATGGTGTTTCTGATCTCACCTATTGTATCTTTCATTCCCATAAGCCCTGCTATTTTTTATATGTTAGTTTTCAAATTCTTCTTGTTCTTACCCAGTTTCCTCTTGATGTTTTTTGTGTCTTTAGTCATATTGTATTTCAACTCATTGATTTAATTTCAGAGATTTGCATGAACCTTGTTGACTAGTTGTCTCAAATCTTGTGTGTCATCTGGGGCTCTGATATATTCCTTTGCTTGAGTCATATCTTCCATCTTCTTAGTATGGCTTGCAATGTTTTGCTGATGTCTGGTCATCTGATTATTTTGGTGAGTTTACTCTGATGCTAAATTTCTCACTCTACTTAAAGGTTTCATAGAAGGAAGTTCTATTTTACTCCTGTTCTTTGATTCTTAGTTCAACCTGTTTTAGCTCTTTAATATTATCCCTGTTTAGCTGCTTAAAACCATACCATAAACCCTGTAATGGGTTGTAGAACCACTTCCAAGAGCCTTGGAGAAGGAGGTTGTAAAATCCAGTAAAAGCCTCTCATTTAGTTACTTTTAATTTCCTCATATGCACTGCCTTAGCATGTCAGCAGATGGCACTCATCAACAGTCCTCTCACTTCAAGCCCTGGCTGGAATGTGTTCACTGCAACACTAACCAAAACAATGTGACAGAGAATCTTGCCTCAAGGCTATTAGAGCCTTGTAAATCATACTTTCTCAGAGGGTGTTCTCAAACCTTTACCCACAGCCCCCTCCCTTTTCATGAGTGGGAATAATTTCACTCAACTTTGTGTCCTCATCAACAAGTTTTGGTCAGTAAAGTGGATATTTGTGAAAGTATGATCTCTCTAATCCCCTGCTGGCTCCCAGGACATAAAGTTGCACCACCCCACTCCACCCCACCTAGAAGGGATTGTGGGACACAGAAGACCAAATTTATTGGCCAAAGTTGAATCAACTTTAGACTGTATCTCAGTCTCTCCCTATACCTGAAGAGGTGAAAAGTTATGGCCCTCTCTGTCCATAGCTGCCAGACAAAGGCAGGCTAACTCAAAGCTGTCTGCTCCAATGGTAGGGGATGGGCACCAGCAGCTGCAGCTACAGCTGCAGCTTTTACTCACATAGTTTTCCCATCAAGATTCTTATCCATTGCTTCTCTCTCTTCTGGGTGGTATCCAGCCTTCCCATGGTGCCCTAAATTCTAAAACATTTTTTCAGACTAGTTCTTCCTGTCATCTAGCTATTTTAATTGGAGAGGTGATTCTTGTTTCTCTCTAATCCTCAGTCTTCCTGGAAGATCTAGAAGTGTTCATTTTTTTATATTGTCCAACTTATCTTTTTTTCTTTAATGCAGTTTGCTTCTTTTTTAAATCTAAAGTGTTATTGTTGAAATCAAGGTCACCTAGATTTTCTACCATGTTATAATCTAGATGTTGATAGTTTTGCATTTTATATTAGGTGTAGAATCCATATTGAATATTTTTTTTTAATGAAAAGTATAAAGAAAGTTCCTAGAGTGAATTTTCCCACATTTATGTCCAATTATTCTAGCACAATTAATTTAAAATACTATTTTTTAACAAATGAAATTGTCTTTGCTCATTGTCATGGATCAGTTAACTATTTTTGTGTGGGCATATTTTTGGATGCTGTATTCTTAACTATTGATATATTTTCTTTACCATGTCACTCTGTCATAATAATTGTAGATTTATAGTAAACCTTGAAGCCAGGTAGTGTCAGTCCTCTGACTTTCCTCTTCATTATTGTGTTAGAAATTTTGTTTATTTTATAATTACATATAATCTTTAGGTTCAGTTTGCCAACATTCACAAAATAAATTGTGGGAATTTTTATTGCCATGCCATTGAATCTATAGATCAAGTGGGAAAGAAATACAATATTAATTACATTAACTCTTCCATATCATGTATGGAATAGATTTCAATCTATTTATATTTTTCTCTGAAAATTTTCCTCAATGTTTTGTAGCTTTCCTCACAATATACCTTGTATACATTTTTAAGGCATGTACCTATTTTTCAGTGCTTATGTAAATGGTGTTAAGATTTTTTATAAGTTTATTAAAGTATATCACTCATATGTAAACACACAGAAACAGTAAGTGTATAGTAAAAGTTGTGAACTTATAAAACAAACATGCATAACATCACATAGGGCTCTCATACCTCATCCTATCAGCAATACCTTGCATTGTTGTGAAACATTTCTAACAAATGATGAAAGAGCATTTTCAAAGTATTACTACTAAAAAAGTATCTTGAATTTGGTGTATTTCCCCCCCAACTCACCTTATTATTATTAATTATTATTATTATTTTATCATTCATACATGACTATACATAATAAGAGTATAGTGAAAGTTGTGAAGTTACAAAGCAAGCATGCATAAATCATACAGGGATCTCATACTTCAACCCACCACCAACACCTTGCATTGCTGTGAGAGATTTGTTACAAATTATGGCTCAGTATCATCAAAATCTTACTACTAACTATAGTCCACCTCTTACATTTAGCGTATTTTTCCACCAACCCACCCTATTTTTAGTTTAAGTGTATTTATATTACAGAAGTTTTACACTTAGAAAAATCATGGTTATGTGCAGAATTCCCATACAAAACATCTCCATCAACACACCACACCACAGTGGAATATTTGTTACATATTGTGAGAAAATATCCTCAGACTATTACCAGTGACCATGGTCCATAGTGTACATTTGGCACACTTTTTCCATACTCCACCATTATCAACACAGTACACCTTTGGCATAGATGTATTAATATTACAGTAGTGCTGTTAACCACAATCCATAGTTCACTACATTTGTATTTTTCCCATGCTTCTCCACATTTCAACCACCCTGTAATAGTGACATACATCTGCTCTGTCTTACAAAGGCCAATATTGCATCTGTACCATCAACCACAATTCTCATCCACCTCTGGATTTACTGTGTTATTCAGTCCCTAGATTATTCTCTAGCTTTCTTTCAAGTGACATTTACATCCTAACACTACACTTTCCAGCCACATTCCCATTTATGAACCAACAGTTAATTACCATGTGTTACTATCAACACTATACATTTTCATACTTTTACAGTAATGTTAATTAAAACTTCTACATATATTAAGCATCAGTAGTCCATCTCAGCCCTGCTCTTATCTCCTTTAAGAATCCACTACATTCCACCAGGTCTTGAAGATGTTTTCCTATATTTTATTCTAAAAGCTTTATGGTTCTTGCTTTTATATTAGGGCTTTGATGCATTTTGAGTTAATGTTTTGTATAAGGTATGAGATAGGTGTCCTCTTTCTTTCTTTTGGCTATGGGTATCCGATTCTCCCAGCATCATTTCTTGAATGAGCTATTCTGCCTGAGGTGGGAGGGTTTGAAAGGCTTATAAAAAACCACATGATCACAAATGTGAGAGTCTGTTTCTGAGCCGTCAATCCTGTTCCATTGGTTTATGTGTCAGTATTTATTCCAGTACCATGCTGTTCTTACCACAGTAGCTAGGTAATATGATTTAGAGACAGGAAGTGATAGTCCTCTAAATTTTACTTTTCCTTTTTAGATATTTCTGGCTATTTGGGACCTCTTACACTTCCAAATAAATTTGATAATTGTGTTTTCCTTCTCTTCAAAAATGCTGGTGGGACTTTTATTGGTGTTGTATTAAATCTATATATCAATTTGCATAGAATAGACATCTGTAGCAGTTTGATATTGTTTATGAATTATGAAAATAGTTATTGGATTATGTTTATAAACTGGTCTGTTCTTCTGGGCATATTAGATTGTATTAAATTCAAAGGTTTCATTTTTACTTGATTAAATTATGATTAGGGCTTTGATTGGGCCACATTAGTAGGATGTTGAGTCCGCACCCACAAAGGGGTTGGGGGCCTCACAGAGAAAATGACATGACAGAATGCAGAGTTAGTATTGTTTTGATGCTGGAGCCCCAGGAAGCAAACACACAGGAGAAGAACACAGAGGAATAGAGTAGAGATGGCTCCATAGACACAGAAGAGGCTCCAGAAAGACAGTAAGTCTGATAGTCTACAGCTAACATGTAGAGAGAACAGAGCAGCTGAGCTGAGATAGAATTGAGCCACAGGAGGGAGAAGAGACTTTTCCCAGCCTACAGCTGATATTGGAAAAGCTAGGAACACAAAGCCTTAAGAGAAGAGGCAGCCTGGACCCTTGCAGATGTTGGCAGCTATCTTGCTCCAAAATGTGGAAACAAACTTTGATTAGGGAAGAAACTTATGGTTTATGGCCTGGTAACTGTAAGATTCTATCCCAAACAAGTACCCTCTGTAAAACCTAACAGATTTCTGGTCCCTTGCATCACCATCCCCTTGGCTGACAAATACAGAATTTGATACCAGGAGTGGTATAGTGCTTTTGCAATTACCAAAATGCTGGAATGTTTTTGTAAATGGGTAAGGGGTATTTTTAGAGGAATAGTGAGATGCTTGATGGAAAAGTATTAGATTGTTTTGAAGAGACTTTTGGTAGTAATGTGGAGACTAAAGTTATTTTTGACAAGGCCTTAGAAGGAAATAATTGAGATGTTTGCTTGAAAAGGCCTAGAGTGCTTTGAAAAGACTGTTGGTAGGAAGATGGATGCTAAAGAGATTTTAAATGTGGCTTCAGAATTAAATAATAAAACTATTATTGGAAACTGGAGAAAAGGTGATCCATGTTTTAAAATTGCAGAGAACTTTTTAAGATTGACTCCTGATGTTTTATGGAAAGCAGAATTTGAAAATGATTAGCCTGGGCATTTAGCTGAAGAGCTTTCCAAAGTAAACTTGAAGAATGTGGCTTGGCTTCTACTTGCAGCTTATAGAATAATGCTAGATGAGAGAAATAATCTGAAAATTGAATTGTTGGACAAAAAGAAAACAGAAACTGTTTCCAGAAATTTCAAGCCTCTGGTAATTAAGCCCACAAGTGATAATGCCCCATTTAAGGACTTAACTAAACTGGGAACTTGTAAATCGGTATTGAAGATGCAATTATCTAAGAAAGATATATGAACAATCTTAACTGTCTGATGGCTTAGACCCATGCTTCCTGCATGCTAAACAAAAAGGTTCTGGGAGAGCTTTATGAACAAACCACTGATAGCCTGGACTAAAAGGGACATTGAAGGGAGAGACTGAAGAAAAAACAACTTTAAGGGGAAAACCATGGAAGCTGAGATCTGGATTTAAGACACTAGGAGAGCATACTGAAGAAACTGTAAACATACATAAAAAGGTAACAGATATGATGGTGATGCAAGGCACAATCCAAGAAATCAAGAATACTCTAGAAGCACATAGCAGCAGATTTGAAGAAGCAGAGGGAAAAAAATTAGCAATGTGGAGGAATGTACATCTGAAATCAAAAAGATAATAGAACAGATAGATAAAAAAGATAGAAAAAAATCCAGCAGGGACTTAGGGGTCTGAATGACAACACAAAATGCACAAACATACACATTATAGGCACCAGAGGGAGAAGAGAAGAGAAAGGGGATAGAAGGAGTGTTGGAGAAAATAATAACTGAAAACTTCCCATCCATATTGAGGGAGATGGATGTACATGACCAGAAAGTGCAGCATATTGTAAGCAGTATGAATTCCAACAGTCCAACTCCAAGATATATACTTGTTAAATTGTCCAATGCTCAAGACAAAGAGAGAATACTGAAAGCAGTAAAAGAAAAGAGGACTTTAAGATACAAGGGAAGCACAATAAGGCTAAGTTCTGATCTCTCATCTGAAACCATGGAGGCAAGAAGGAAGTGATATGACATAGTCAAGGTGTTAAAAGAAGAAAACTTCCATCAAAATTCTCACAATACATACAAACATTTGTAAAATGATATATAAATATATATGCATATATGTGTATTTGCTTACAAAAATGTTATTTTTTATATATATATATACATA
>JAKSZT010054267.1:7519540-7534359 GCA_026826555.1 Tolypeutes matacus | reverse complement strand
TAAAAAAAAAAAAAAAAAAAAAAAAAAAAAAAAAAAAAAAAGAATTCTCTATCCAACAAAGCTGGCATTCAAAAATTATGGAGAATTCAAAATATTCACAAATAAACAGAAATTGAGAGTATGCCAATAAGAAAAGTGCTCTTCAAGAATTACTAAAAGAAGTGATGCTAGTTGAATGGAAAAAAATGAGAGTTGGAGGAAAGAGTAAGAAAAAAAAAATAAAAAAAGAAGAGAAAAAAAATATTATTCATAAACCCAAAGATAATATGGCTAATGTAAGTAATTCTTTGAGAATAATAACATTGAATGTTAATGGATTAAACTTACCAGTCAAGAGAAACAGATTGAGAGAATGGACAAAGAAATATGACCATCCATATGCTGTCTACAGGAAACCTAACGTATACCCAGGGATTCAAGGAGGCTCAAAGTGAATGGCTACAAAACATTCTTACAAGCAAATAATAATCAAAAAATGGTGGGAGTAGCTACATTAATATCAGACAAAATAGATTTTAAATGCAAAACTATTGTAAGAGACAGATATGGATAGTAGATATTAGAAAAGAGTTAATCAATCAAGAAAAAAGAACAATCTGAAACATTTATGCTCCTAATGGGGGCACTTCATAATACCTAAGGCAAAAAGGGAAAAACTAAGTGGAGAAATAGATGCCTCTACAATTACAGTGGGGGGCTTTAATACACCATTATCATCATTAGAAAGAACATCTTGACAGAGAATCAACAATGAACAAAAACTTTGAATAATACATTAGGGGATCTGGATCTAATAGATATATAGAGAGAGCACTACACCCAAATACAGTGGGATATATATTCTTTTAGAGTGCACATGGGTCATTCTCCAAGATAGACCACATACAAGGCCATAGAAAAATTCTCAATGATTTCAGAAAGTTTGAAATTATTCAAAGTAATTTCTTTGACCAGAATGGAATGAAACTGGAAAGCAATAAGGGCCAGAGAACCAGATTAGGCACAAAACCACTGATAGCTTGGACTAAAAGGGACATTGAAGGGAGAGATTGAAGGAGAAACAACTTTAAGGGGAAAACCATTGAAGCTCTTAGACAAGCAATTTGTCAAGTAGGGAATCTCAAAATAAGTCAGTAACAACCTTGAAAAGAATGAAAATGACAACACAAAACATAAAAAGCTATGGGATACAGAAAAAGCTTCACTGAGAGGGAAATCATAGCCCTAAATACATATGTCAAAAAAGATAAAAGAGCTGAAATTGAAGACATAACTGCACACCTGGACGAATTAGGAAAAAAAAAAAACTAACCCCAAAGGAAGTGAAAAGAAGGAAATAAAGATTAGAGCAGAACTAAATAAAATAGAAAATAAGAAACCACTAGAAAAAGTAAACAAAACCAAAAGCTGGTTCTTCAAGAAGATCAATAAAGTTGACAAACCCTTAGCTAGACTAACAAAGAAAAAAGAGAGAAGATGCAAATACACAAAATAAGCAATGAGGAAGGGGATATAACCACTGGCCACACAGAAATAAAGAGTATCATAAGAAGATACTTTGAAAAATTATATGTCAACAAGAAGGATAATTTAGAGGAAGTGGACAAATTCCTAGGAACTCACAAGCAGCCTACATTAACAAAAGAAGAAATTGATGAACTCAACAGAACAATCACAAGTAATGAGATCAAATCAGTCATCAAAAACTTCCCAATTAAAAAAAGCAAGGACAGATGGCTTCACAGGTGAATTCTACAACCATTCTGAAAAGAACTAACACCAATACTGCTGAAAACCTTCCAAAAAAATAGAAGTGAAGGAACATTGCATCTCATTCTATGATGCCAACATTACCCTGATACCAAAGCCAAATGAAGATGCCACAAGAAAGGAAAATTACAGACCAATCTCTCTAATGAAACTAGATGCTAAAGTCCTCAAGAAAACTCTTGCTAATCATATTCAACAACACATCAACTGAATTATACACTGTGACCAAGTGGGTTTCATCACAGGTATACAAGGATATTTCAACATAAGAAAATCAATCAATGTAATACACCACACAAACAGATAGAATTTTAAAAATTCACAGATCATTTATACAGATGGAGAAAAGCATTCAACAAATTACTGCACACTTTTCTGATAAAAACACTGCAAATGATAGGAATAGAAGGAAACATTTTGATAATGATGAAGGTTATACACGAGAAACACACAGCTAACATCATATTCAATGGTGAAATCCTAATAGAATTCCCTCTAAGACCAGGAAAAAGACAAGGATGCCCATTATCACTACTCCCTTTTCACATTGTTTTAGAACTACTTGTTTGAGCACTGAGGCAAGAAAAAGATATAAAATGCATCCAAATTGGAAAGGAAGAAGTCAAAATTTCACTATTTGCAGAAGACATGATCCTATATATAGAAACCCCTGAGAAATCTACAACAAATCTTCTAGAACTTATATATGAGTTCAGTAAAGTCACAGGTTATTAGATCAATGTGCAAAAATCAGTAGCATTTCTGTACACCAATAACAAGCAATCTGAGGGGGAAATCAAGAAAAAAATACCATTTACAATAGTAACTAAAATAATAAAATACCTAGGAATAAATTTAATTAAATATGTAAATGACTTGTACACAGAAAACTACACAACACTGTTAAAGGAAATCAAAGAAGACTTAAATAAATGGAAGAATATTCCCTGTTCAAGTATAGGAAGACTAAACATCATTAACATGTCTATCCTACATAAACCAATCTACAGATTTAATGCAATCCCAATAAAAATCAACAATGCATTTTTTAATGAATTGGAAAAATTAAGTATAAAATTTATTTGGAAAGGCAAGAGGCCCCAAATAGCCAAAGTCATATTGAAAAATAAAAACGAAATAATAGGAATCACACTACCTGACTATAAAACATACTACAAAGCTACAGTGGTCAATTCTGCATGATATTGGCACAAGGATGGACATGCCAACCAATGGAAACAAATTGAGAGTTCTGCTATAGATCCTTGTATATACAGTCTTCTGATATTTAACAAGTCCACCAAACCCCCTCAACTGGGAGAGGTCGAATGGCCTCTTCAATGAATTGTTCTTGGAGAACTGGTTATCCATATCCAAAAGAATGAGTGATGAACATGATCTCACACCTTATACAAAAATCAACTCAAGATGGATCATAGATCTTAATATAACAGCCAAGATCATAAAGACTTGAGAAGATAATATAGGGAAATACCTACAGGACCTTGTGATAGGAAATGGTTTCATGAACTTCACACCCAAAGCATGAGTAGCAAAAGAGAAAATAAATAAATGGGAGCTCCTCAAAATTAAAAACTTTTGCACCTCAAAGGAGGTTATCAAGAAAGTATAAAAGCAGCCTATGCAATGGGAGAAAATATTTGACAACCATATATCTGACAGGAGCCTAATATCCAGTGTATATAAAGAAATCTTACACCTCAAAAATAAAAAGACAAACTACTCATTTAAAAAATGGTCAAGCAAATTGAAAAGACACTTCTCCAAGGAAGAAATACAAATGGCTTAAAATCACATATAAAGATGCTCAACATCACTAGCTATTAGGGAAATGCAAATCAAAATTACAATGAGGTATCATCTAACACACATAGAATGGTGGCTATTAAAAAACTGAGGACTACAAGTGTTGGGGAGGATGTGGAGGAATGAGAGCCCTCATCCACTGCTGGAGGGAATGTAGAGTGGTCCAGCCATTTTGGAGGACAGTTTGGCTGCTCCTCAAAAAGTTAACCATAGAACTGCCATATGATTCAGCAACTACACTGCTGGGCACATACCCAGTATAAATGAAAGCAAGGACATGAACAGATATATGCACATCAATGTTCATAGCGGCATTGTCACAATTGCCAAAAGTTGGAATAAACCCATCAACAGATGAATGGATAATCAAAATATGGTACATATATACAATGGAATATTACTCAGCTCTAAGAAGGAATACAGTGTTAACACACTGGAAAACGGATGAATCTTGAGGACGATATGTTGAGTGAAGCAAGCCAGGCATTGAAGGACAAATTTTACATGACCTCACTGATATAATTAAGTAAATTGAGCTGACTTAGGGAGCTATTGTCTGGAAAATAGGTTTACAGGAAATAGAAAGGGAGAAGAAGGTTGTGAGTCAATGCCCATATGGTTGTAATCTATGATAAGGTGGAAGTGTATAGTTGGGCATTGAAGGGATATGACAGAATGATGTGAAAATATTGGGTTTGGTGGTGCATGTTAGAAAGGTGGGTAGAGTGGGAGGGTGGGTTGGACAGTCAATGGAACTTGGGGGAGGGTTGGGGGTGGGATCAAGTGAACACTGGGGATTTGCAGATGTGTGGTTGAAAGTACAAAGGTGGGATGCTTTTATGGCAATATGACAAGGAAGGGTTACTGGTTTAGGGTGTTGGATGGGAGGTATTCAGTAGAAGGCACACCTTAGGCAGACTTCTAGGGAGTGTGCTAGTGATCATTTTGTCATAATGTGTCGTATCAGTGGGTGGAGACCCACATAATGAACAGGAAGGAGTTGGACTCCCATCCTGGGGACGACTGGTATGTCCTCAAACAGAGGGGTGGTATTCTTTCAAGGGATTCATCAGATCCTAAGAGGGGAAGACAAACCTATGTGTGAAGACCTCAGGGTTGTTGCAAGTAGCTATGAATCTTGTCACTCAAGGAGTGAAGTTGGGTGGACACCAGTGGCTCTGAAGGGAGGGGAGAGGATTAGAATAGATGGAACAGGGGGTATTTAGTGGACAGTGGAAGTATTCTATGTGATCTTGCAATGATGGACACAGGCCATGCTAAATATCATCAAAATTTATAAAAGTGTACGGTCTGAAATGTAAACCATAATGTAACCCATAATTCAAACCATGGTTTGAAGCTATGTTTCACTATTTGTATATCAGTTGTAACAAATGTACCATCCACATATAAAAAGGTGTTAATATGAGAAGGGGGGAAAGGTGGAGGATGTTGGGTATGTAGGAATCCTCTATATTCTGTATGTGACTATACTGTGACCTAAAACTTCTTTGAAAACAAAATGAAAAAAACAAGACACTGGGGAATAAATGGAAGAAAATGTCACCGTACATACAGGACAACAAATATTACAGTGATGAGAGGCAAAATGTCAAAAAAAAATTAAAATATTTTCATTATTTTTTAATATCCCAATTTTTAAATTTTATTTTTATTTAATTTTTCATGTATTTTATTTCCTATATTTACACCTATCATTATTATTTCATTTTCCTATTAATTGTATTTGGCTACTTATTGGCTTCAATTTTGAAGAAGGTTTAGATAACAGAAGGGTTACAACTGGGGAAGGGAGGATCTTTGGTTTGGGGTGTCAGTGATGGGGGATATATGGGAGGAAGTTCACCTGAACATGCATACACAGTATAGAAATGTTCGAAATGCTCATGGGGCAATGTCACAGTGGATGGAGATTTACACAATAACCTAGAGAATATTAAATTCCCAAACTGGAGCTCTGTGCCACATTCTTTAATTGAGCAGCAACAGTACCCAAGTGCAGGGAAAATGACTGGTGAAGGAGTATGATTTATTAATGGTCCTTGATATAGATGACTATGCTTGTGAGCCTTTGCTCTTCAAGTTGAAACTTAGCCTCATGATGTGGAGCACCTAAGAGTGCCTCCTGAGAGCCTCCTTGTTGTTGGAATGTGGCCTCTCTCTAAGCCAAACTCAGTATATAAGTACATTACCTTCCCCCCAACATGGTTATGACTCCCAGGGATGAACCTCCCTGGTACTGAGACATTACTACCAAGCAACAACTAACAATGCAAATGGAAAAAGACCTTAAATAAAATGAGGAAAAGGTAAAGAAAAATGAGTTTATATGGCTAAGAGACTTCAAAGTGAGTCAAGAGGTCATCTCAGAGATAACGCTTATGCACATCTCAGCAGTATCTCATACACTGCCAAAGTGGATACTATCCAAAATAGTGGGACTCCTGAGGTTTCTGGAAACACCCAAGTTCTATGGTCAGGGAAGATAGTTCCAGAGTTTGGTGCCTTGCCAGTGGGCCCTACTTTGGAGTTTGTGCTCATGGGAGTGACAGTGTTGGACTCACTTATGGCTTCCCTATGCATGGCTCATCTGTCCCTTCTATTTGAACCTATACTTGGTGCTGAAGTTGGTAGGAGTACATCCAAGAGAATTGAATCTTTGGGCTTTCCATGTGCCAGCTGAGATCAGAGCCTCAGTGGAGTTGCAACACCTTCTCTTCAGTTCATGGTACTCACCCAGGACACCCAAGAAGGAGGTGAATATTCACCACCACCATACCAAGGAAACAAGAGAACCTACAACTGCAAGCAAGGGAGTCCCATGCAACCAATGTATGGGATATAAGCCCCTTCTCAATTAGAGGTGGAGTGGCCATCACCAACCCAGAATCCTCAGGATTGTGAAATGAACTATGGAAAAGATTAGACTTACTGTTATTCTACTAAAGACTTATGGTGATTCTAGCAATGGAAGAAATTACAATACTGATGTGCAGACAGTGGCCACTGGAGGCTCTTGGAAAAGGGAGAAGGAAAAATAGTTGTAATGTGGTTTTTTTTTGGGGGGGGACTTGGGAATCATCCTGAATGACAATGCAATGACAGATATAGGCCATTATATATCTTCCCATAACTTGCAGAATTGTGTGGGAGAAAGTGTACATTGCAATAAGAACTATGGTTCATGCTCAGTGGCAATACATGAGTGTGCATTTATCAATTGAAATGAATGTGCCACAGTAATGAAGGATGCTGTTTGTGTGGGAGGGTGTTTGTGATGTGGGGAATGGGGCATATGAGAGTCCTATTTTGTGTGTAACATTTATGTAATCTTAGTATCTTTAAAAAATTAAAAATATATTAAAAAAATAGAAAGTGAATGGCTGGAAAATAATTTTATAAGCAAACCACAATTTTAAAAAAGGAAGAATATCTATAGTAATATTAGACAAAACAGACTTTAAATGCAAAAGTATTTTAAGAGACAAAGATGAACACTATATATTAGTAAAAGTGGAAATATTTTAAGAAGAACAATCATAAACATTTATAAAGCTAACCCAGGTGCTTCAAAATAAACAAGGCAAACACTGGAAAAACTAAGTGAAGAAATAGATTCCTCTACAATCATAGTGGGGGACTTTAATACACCATTATCAATCATAGACAGAACATCTCAACAGAAAATCAATAAATAAAGACATTAAATGATACATTAGAGGATCTGGACCTAATAGAAATATACAGAACCCTACAACCAAATACAGCAGGATATACTTTCTTCACAGTGTACATGGCTCATTCTCAAGATAGACCACATGCTAAGCCAGAGAACAACCCTCAATGAATTCAGAAAGATTGAAATTATATAAAGTAATTTCTCTGACCACAATGCAATAAAGGTGGAAATCAGTAAGGGCCAGACAAACAAATTAAGTACAAAGATATGGAAGTTAAACTATACAGTCTTAGACAAACAGTTGGTGAAGAAGGAAATTACAAAAGAAATCAACAACTACCTTGAAATGAAAGAAAATGACAACACAAAATATTTTTAAAAAATAATCTAAGGAATGCAGCAAAAGCTGTACTGAAAGGGAAATTCATAGCCCTAAATACATATATCAAAAAAGAAGAAATAGCTAAAATTGAAGGCCTAACTGCACACCTGGAGGAATTAGAAAAAGAACAAAAAACTAACTACAAAGGAAGTAGAAAGAAGGAAATAACAAAGATTAGAGGAGAACTAAATGAAATAGAAAATAAGAAAGCACTAGAAAATGCAAACAAAAATGAAAGCTGGTTCTTCAAGAAGATCAGTAAAATTGACAAGCCCTTTGCTAGACTAACAAAGAAAAAAAAGAGAGAGGCCGCAAATACACAAAATAAGAAATGAGGAAGGGGATTTAACCACTGACCCCACAGAAATAAAGTGTATCCTAAGAGGATACTATGAAAAATTATATGCCAACAAGAAGGATAATTTAGAAGAGGAGAACAAATTCCTAGGAACCCACAAGCAGCCTACATTGATAAAACAAGAAATTGATGAGATCAACAGACCAATTGCAAGTAATGAGATTGAGATTGAATCAGTCATCAAACACCTCCCAACTAAGAAGAGCCCAGGACCAGTTGGCTTCACAACTGAAATCTACCAAACATTCTAGAAAGAACTAACACCAATCCTATTTAAACTCTTCCACAAAATAGAAGTAGAAGGAACATTGTATAACTCATTCTATGATGCCAACATTACCCTAATACCAAAGCCAAATATAGATGCCACAAGAAATGAAAACTACAGACCAATCTCTCTAATGAACCTAGATGCTAAAATCCTCAACAAAATACTAACTAATCTTATTCAACAATAAATCAAATGAATTATACACCATGACCAAGTGGGTTTCATCCCAGATATGCATGGAAGGTTCAACATAAGAAAATCAATCAGTATAATCTACCACATAAAAGAGATCAAAAGAAAAAATCCCACATGATAATTTCTATAGATGGAGAAAAATCATTTGACAAAATACAGCACCCTTTCCTGTTAAAATCAATGGAAATGATAGGAATAGAAGAAAACTTCCTCAACATGGTAAAGGGTATATATGAATAACCCATGGCTAAGATCATATACAATCATGAAACCCTGAAAGCTTTCCCTCTAAAATCAGGAACAAGAAAAGTATGCCCACTGTAACTGCTCCTATTTAACATTGTGTTGTAAGTACTTGCTTGAGCACTTAGGCAAGAAAAAGATATAAAAGCCTTCTAAATTAGAAAGGAATAAGTCAAAATTTCACTATTTGTAGATGCCATGATCCTATACATAGATAGCCCAGAGAAATCTACAACAAAGTTTCTAGAACTTATAAATGAGTTCAATAAAGGCACAGGTTAAGATAAATGCATAAAAACCAGTAGCATTTCTGTATACCACTAACTAACAATCTGAGGAGGATTTCAAGAAAAAAAACCCATTGACAATAGAAACTCAAATAGTTAGGAATAAATTTATCTAAAGATGTAAATGATTTATATGAAGAAAACTACACAACACTGTTAAAGGAAATCAAAGAATCCTTAAGTAAATGGAAGAATATTCTATATTATTGGATGAGAAGACTAAACACCATTAAGATGTCTATCCAACCCAAACTGATCTACAGATTTAATGCAATCCCATTAAAAATCAGCACACCATTTTTTACTAAATTGGAAAACCATAAAATTTATTTGGAAGGTCAAGAGGGCCCAAATAGCCAAAAAATCTATTGAAAAAGAAAAATGAAATTGAAGGAATCACAGTACCTGACTTTAAAACACACTACAAATTTACAGTGGTCAAAACTGCATGGCATTGAGAAGCAGCTGTGGCTCAATCAGTAGGGCTCCCGTTTACCATGTGGGAGGCCCCGGGTTCGGTTCCCGGGGCCTCCTGGTGAAGGCAAGCCCGCCCACACGGCGTGGTTAGCTGACCCAGCGAGCACAAGCAGCAAGGGGGGGGGGATAAATGAATAAATAAATAAAATCTTAAAAAAAAAAAAAAACTGCATGGCATTGGAACAATGATAGACATACTGACCAATGTAACTGAATTGAGAGTTTGGATATAGATCCTAATATAAATACAGTCATTTGATATTCAACAAGACCACTAATCCCACACAACTTGGAGAGAATGGCCTCTTCAACAAATGGTGCTTGAAGAACTGGTTATCAATATATAAAAGAATGAGAGAGGAGGCTTTGATACCATGGGCAGATGGATAGTATTCTCTTCCTTGCAGTTGACTTTATGTTCCTTGGGATGTTTGATGTCCATCATAATTTCCTTGTTAGTCTTCTTGGGTGAGACCAAAGAACTAGAGAGTAGGTATTGAAACTCCATGGAATTTCAGGACCCAGCTGGCACATGGACAGCCCAGAGGTTAAAGTCTCTTGGACGTACACCTATCAACTCCAGCACCAACTATAGGTTCAAATAAGAGGGACAGAAGACGTATGTGTAGAGAAGTCACATCTGAGTTCAACTCTGTCACACTTGAGAACATCTGAGTCCAACTCTGTCATGAGATCAAAGCGTCCTCTCAATTAGAGGTGGAGTGGGCAATACCATCCCAGAATCCTCAGGATTGGGGAGTGAACTATGGGCTAAAGTAGACTTACTGGTATTTTACTATAAACTTATTGTGATTCTTACAATGGAAGAAACTATATCATTTATGTGGAGAGAGTGGCCACTAGAGGTTCTGAGGGCAGAGAGAGGGAAATACAGGTGAAATATAAGGGCATTTTGGTGACTTGGGAATTGTCCTGAATGACATTACAATGACAGATATGCATCATTACATATCTTGCCATAACCTACAAAATTGTGTGGAAGAGAGTGTAAACTACAATGTAAATTATAATCCATACTTAGTGGCAATGCTCTAAAATGTTTTCATCAATTGTAACAAATGTACCACACTAATGAAAGATATTGTTAATATGGGAAAATGTGAGAGGTGTAGGAAGCAGGGCATATGGGAATCTCCTATATTATTATGTAACGTTTATGTAATCTAAATACCTTTCCTTAAAAAAAATTAAAAAGTATATTTTTAAAAAAAGAAAGAGAGAGGAATACCATCTTACAGCTTATACAAAAATAAATCAAGATAGATCAAAGATCTAAATATAAGAGTCAAGACCATAAACACCTTGGAAGATAATATAAGGAAGAATCTACAAGACCTTGTAATAGGAAATGGCTTCATGAACTTCACACCCAAAGCACAAGCAGTGAAAGAATAAATAGAGAAATGGGACCTCCTCAAAATTAAAAACGTTTGCACCTCAAAGGATTTTGTCAAGAAAGTGAAAAGACAGCCTACCCAATGGGAGAAAATATTTGGTAACCATGTATCTGAAAGGAGCTTATTTTCCAGCATATATATATAAAAACTGTGTCTTGAAAATAATAAGACAAGCCTTAAAAAATGGGCAAGTTTTTTGAACAGACACTTCTCCCAAAAAGAAATACAAATGACTAAAAAGCACACGAAAATATGCTCAGCATCACTAGCTATTAGAGAAATGCAAATCAAAGCTACAATGAGATATCATCTTACATACATTGCACTGGTGGCCATTTAAAAAACAGAGACTACAAGTATTGGAGAGAATGGGAGGAATCTGAACCCTCATTCATTGCTGGAGGGAATGTAAAATTTTCCAGCCATTGTGGAGGACAGTTTGGTGGTTCATCAAAAAACTATCTATAGATCTGGCAATATCATCCAGCAATTCTACTGTTGGGTATATACCCAGAACAATTGAAAGCAAGGATAAGAACAGATATATGCACACCAATGTTAATAAGGAGCATTATTCACTATTGCAAAACATTGGAATCAACCCAAATGCCCTTCAATAGATGAATGTTTAAACAAAATGTCATACATACATAAAATGAAATATTACTCATATGTAATAAGTAATACAGTACTAACACACAGGATGACATGGATGAATCTTAAGGACCTTAAGTTGAGTGAAGCAAGCAGTCATTGAAGGAAAAATATTACATTACCTTTCTTATATGAATTAAGCAAGTCAAGCAGACTCACAGAGCTAGAGCCTGGAAGATAGGTTTACAGGAATAGAAAGGGAGAAGAAGCTTGTGAACCCACGCTCATATGAGTGAAATCTATGATAATGTGGAAATGAGTAGTTGTGCAGTGAAGGGATATTACAGAGATGTAGTGATACTATTGGGTTGGATGGTGCAAGCTTTACTGGGGTTAGGGTGGGGAGGGTGGTTTTGAACTGGGGGGTGAGAGTTTGGGGAACAAGTAGGTGAACACTGGGGACTTGCAGGAACACAGTTGAAACTACAATGTTGAGAAAGCCTTTTTTGGCAATATGACAAGGAAGGGTTACTGGTTTAGGGTGTTGGATGGCAGCATTCAGGACAGGATGCACATGGGACAATCTTCTAGAGAATGTGCACGGGATCATTTTTTCATAGTGTATTGTATCAGTGGGTGAAGACTCTCATCATGAGTGGGAAGGAGTTGGACTCCCATTCTGGGGAGGGCCAATATGTTCTTATACAGAGGGGTGGGTGTCTCTCAAGAGCATGGGTAGTTCCTAATAGGGGAGGACAGACCAGGATGTTAAACACTCAGTGTTGATTCAAGTAACAATGAAACCTGTCCTTCAAAGAGTGAAGCCTGGTGGTTGCCATGGGCCATGAGGGGAAGGGGTGGGAGGAATAGAATAGATGGAAGAGGGGCTATTTATGGGGCACTGGAACTGTTCTGCATGACCTTGCAATGATGGATACAGGCCTTGTTTAAATTTTATCACAAATTTATAAAAGTGTGTGGTCTAAAACCCTTTTCCATTAGCAATGGTTAGTAGCTATGTTTCAATATTTGTACATCAGTTGTAACAAAGTTAGCATCCACATATAAATGTTATTTATATAAGAAGCAGGGGATGGAATGGGAGGATGCTGAGCATTTGAGAGTCCCCTATATTCTGTATGTGACCTTACTGTGATCTAAAACTTCTTTGAAGACAAAATGAAAAAAAGTAAGACACTGGGAAAGAAATGGAAGAAATTGTCACTGTACATACAGGACAACAGATATTATAGTGATGAAAGGAAAACCATCAAAAAATTTTAAAAATATTTTTCATTATTTTTGATCAAGGAAGGGTTACAACTATAGCAGGGGAGATCATTGGTTTGGGATGTCAGTGATGGGGGATACATGAGAGGAAGTTCACCTGGGCATATAAATAAAGTATATAAATGTGTTCATATATTCATGGGGCATTGCCACAGTGAGTAGAGATTCACACAATAACCAAAAGAATATTGAATTCCCATCCTGGGGAGCTCTGCCCCACTCTCTAATGGAACAGCAACAATACTGCAAGTACAAGGGCAATGACTAGTGAAGAAGAATGATCCAGTTGTGGGCCCTTGATATTGATGAAAATGCTTATTAGCCTTTACTCCTGAAATTGCAACTTAAACTAGTGTCATATAGTTCCTAAGAGTTACCTTCTTAGAGCCTCCATGTTGCTTAAATGTGGCCTCTCTCTAAGCCAAACTCAGCAAAAAAAAAATGCATTTCTTTCTACCCAGCATGGACCATGACTCCCAAGGATGTGCCCTGGTACCAAGGGATTACTACCAAGCACTGGCTGTTGATGCGACTGGAAAAAGACCTTGAATAAAAGGGGGAATAGGTAAAGACAAATTAGTTAATATGGCTAAGAGTCTTTAAAGTGAATCAGGAGGTCATCAGAGAGTCAAAGCTTATGCACATCTCAGCAGGATCTAATAGACTGCCAAAGTAGATACTATCCCAAATAGTGGGGCTCCTGAGGGTTCTGGAGAAGACCAGGTCCTATGAACAGGACAGACAGCGCCAGAGTTCAGTGCCTTGCCAGTGGGCCCTACTTTGGAGTTTATGCTCCTGATTGTGACAAGTTGGTCTCAGTTATGACTTCTATACACATACCCCTTCTATCCCTTCTATTTGAACCTATAGTTGGTCCTGGAGTTCATAGTTATATGTCAAAGAGACTTGAATCTCTGGGCTGTCCATGTGCCAGGTGGGCCCCGAGCCTCAGCAGAGTTGCAAAACCTACTCTCCTGTTCATTGGACTCACCCAGAACAACAAACAAGGAGGTGAGGATGGACAACCACCACACTAAGGACCTGAGAGAATCTATATCTGCAAGCAAGAGAGTCCCATCCATCAGCCATATGGGATCAAAAACCCCCTCTTAATTAGAGTGGAAGTGGGATTCATCATCTCAGTATCCTCAAGATTGGGGAATAAGATATGGACAAGAGTGGACTTATTGGTGTTCTACTATAGACTTATTGGGATTTTAGCAATGGAAGAAATAACAAGATTGATATGGAGACAGTGGCCACTGGAGGTGCTAAAGTCAGGGAAAGGGAAAAAGGTATAATATGGGAACATTTTTGGGACTTGGAATTGTCCAGAATGACATTGCAATGACAAATATAGGCCTTTATATATCCTGCCATAACCTACTGAATTGAGTGGGAAAGAGTGTAAACTACAATATAAACTATAATCCATGCTAGTGGCAATTCTCCAAAGTGTGTTCAATTTTTTTTTTTTTTTGAGCTACTTGAACATATTTTTTTTTTAATTAATTTATTTTTTATTGTGGGTAAAAATCAAAATTTTCACAATGCATAGCAATATTTGTAAAATGATATATAAATATATATGCATATATGTGCATTTGCTTACAAAAATGTTATATATATATATATACATATATATATATTTTTTTATTTATTTATTTATTTTTTTTTTTATTATGGGTAAAAATCAAAATCCTCACAATACATACAAACATTTGTAAAATGATATATAAATATATATGCATATATGTGTATTTGCTTACAAAAATGTTATTTATATATGTATATATATACATATATTTTAAGAGGTGCTTAGATTACCTAAAATATTACACGGAACCCACTGGGATTCACATGTTGCCCACCTCCCACACCTACCACCACATCCCACACAAACATCTCCCACAGTGTGGCCCACCAACCTCAATGAACTTACACATCCTGGAGCCTTGCCACCAACCATAGACCACAGTTCACACTGTAGACCACACTCTCTCCCAC
>JAKSZT010054267.1:7465048-7519140 GCA_026826555.1 Tolypeutes matacus | reverse complement strand
TTGAGCATTTTTTCATGTGCTTTTTAGCCATTTGTATTTCTTCCTTGAAGAAGTGTCTTTTCAGGTCAGGTAGCCTTGTTGAATATCAGATGACTGTATATGCGAGGATCTATATCAGAACTCTCAATTAGATTCCATTGGTCAGTAGATCTATCCTTGTGACAATACCATGCTGTTTTGATCACTGTAGCTTTGTAATATGTTTTAAAGTCCGGTAATGTGATACCTCCAACTTCATTTTTCTTTTTAAATATGTTATTGGCAATTTGGGGCATCTTATCTTTCTAAATATATTTTGTGGTTAGTTTTTCCAATTCCTTAAATAATATAGTGTTTATTTTTATTGGCATCGCATTAAATATGTAGATTATTTAGGGTAGGATAGACATCTTGATGAGGTTTAGTCTTCCTATCCATGAAGAAGAAGTAATCTTCCATTTACTTAAGTCTTCTTTGATTTTCTTTAACATTGTTGTGTCATTTTCTGTATATAAGTCCTTTACATCTTTAGTTAAATTTATTCCTAGGTATTTGATTCTTTTAGTTACTATTGTAAATGGAATTTTTTTCTTGATTTCCTTCTCCTATTACTCATTATTGGTTTATAGAAATGGTACTGATTTTTGAGTATTGATCTTATAGCCTGCAAAATTACTGAACTCCTTTATAAGTTTTAGGAGCTTTATTGTAGATTTGTCTGGGCTTTCTATGTATAGGATCATGTCTTCTGGTAATAATGAATGTTTTACTTCTTTTCCAATCTGGATGCATTTTATATGTTTTTCTTGCCTCAGTGCTTGAGCAGGTACTTCTAAGACAATGTTAAATAGGAGTGGTGATAGTGGGCGTCCTTGTCTTCTTCCTGATCTCAGAGGGAAGGCTTTTAGGATTTCACCATTGAAGACCATGGTAGCTTTGGGATTTTTTTTACATGTCCTTTATCATATTCAGAAAGTTTCCATCTATTCCTATCTTTTGTAGTGTTTTTATGAGGAAAGAGTGCTGTATTTTGTCAAATGTTTTTTTCTGCATCTATAGAGATGAGCATATGTTTTTTTTCTTTCAATATGTTTATGTGGTGTATTACATTGATTGATTTTCTTATATTGAACCATCCTTGCATACCCGGATGAAACCCATTGGTCATGGTGTATAATCCTTTTGATATGTTGTTGAATGTGATTAGCAATTACTTTGTTGAGGATTTTAGCATCTAGGTTCATTAGAGAAATTGGTCTGTAGTTTTCGTTTCTAGTGGTATCTTTTTTTGGTTTTTGTATTAGGGTAATGTTGGTATTGTAGAATGAGTTAGGCAATATTCCTTCTACTTCTATTTTTTGGAAGAGCTTAAGTAGAATTGGTGTTAGCTCTTTCTGGAATGTTTGGTAGAATTGAGCTGTGAAGCCATCTGGTCCTGGGTTCTCCTTAGTTGGGAGGTTTTTGATGACCGAGTCTATCTCTTTACTTGTAATTGGACTGTGAGTTCATCTATTTCTTCTTTCATCAATGTAGGCAGTTTGTGGGTTTCTAGAAACTTGTCCATTTCCTCTAAATTATCATTCTTGTTGGCATATAATTTTTCAAAGTATACTCTTATGATCTTTATTTCTGTGAAGTCAATAGTGATATCCCCTTGCTCATTCCTTATTTTCTGTATTTGCATCTGTTCTCTCTTTTTCTTGGTTAGTCTGGCTTAGGGTTTGCCAATTTTATTGATTTTCTTGAATAACCAGCCTTTGGTTTTGTATATTGTTTCCAGTTTTTTCTTATTCTCTATTTCATTTAGTTCTGCTCTATTCTTTATTATTTCCTTCTTTCTACTTCCTTTTGGTTTAGTTTGTTGTTGTTTTTCCAATTCCTCCAAGTGTGCAGTTAGGTCTTGAATTTTAGCTCTTTCTTCTTTTTTAATATATGTACTTATGGCTATGAACTTCCCTCTCTGGACTGCTTTCACTGAATCCCATAGGTTTTCATATGTTTTGTTGTTGTTTTCAATACTTTCAAGGTGGTTGCTAATTTCCTTTGAGATTTCCTCTTTGTCTGACTGTTTGTCTAAGAGTGTGTTGTTTAACTTCCATATCCTTGTGCCTAACCTGTTTCTCTGGCCCTTAGTGATTTCTAATTTCATTCCATTGTGGTCAGAGAAATTACTTTGTATAATCTCAAACTTTCTGAATTCATTGAGAGTTGTTCTGTGGCCTAGCATCTGGTCTATTTTGGAGTATGTTCCATGTGCACTCGAGAAGAATGTAAATCCCGTTGTATTTGGGTGTAGTGTTCTGTATATGTCTATTAAGTCCTGGTCTTCTAATGTAATGTGCCTTAGATTCTTTATTGATTCTCTGTCTAGATATTCTGTCTAATGATGATAGTGGTGTGTTGAAGTCCCCTGCTATAATTGTGGAAGCATTTATTTCTCCTCTTAGTTTTTCCAAAGCTTGTCGCATGTATTTTCAGGCACCCCGATTAGGTCCATAAATTTGATGATTGTTTTCTCTTATGGAGAGATTACTCCTTTTACTAATATGTAGTGTCCATCTTTGTCTCTTACAATAGTTTTGCATTTAAAGTCTATTTTGTCTGATATTAGAATAGCTACTCCTGTCCTTTTTTGGCTATAGTTAGCTTGTAAACTGGTTTTCCAGCCATTCACTTTCAGCCTCCTTGAATCCCTGGGTCGAAGGTGGGTTTCTTGTAGACAGCATATAGATGGATCATATTTTCTCATCCATTCTGCCAATCTGTGTCTCTTGATTGGGGAATTTAATCCATTAACATTCAGTGTTATTACTCGTAACTAATTTCTTACTTCAGCTATTTTTCCTTTGGGTTAATGTATGTCATATGTTGTTTTGTTTCTCTTTTTGTCTTTTCAGTTGTTTTTGAACTCTCCTCCAACTCGCTCTCCCTTGTTTTTTCCTTTCAACTTGTAGAGATTCCTTTAGTATTTCTTGAAGTGCTGGTTTCTTCTTGACATACTCTCTTAATTGCTGTTTATCTGTGAATATTTTGGAACTCTCCATCATTTTTGAATGCCAGTTTTGCTGGATAGAGAATTCGTGGCTGGAAGTTTTTTTCTTTTAGTGTTTTGACTATTTCTTACCACTGTCTTCTTGCCTCCATGGTTTCAGCTGAGAAATCAGCACTTAATCTTATTGTGCTTTCCTTGTATGTGATGGTTCTCTTTTCTCTTGCTGCCCTGAGTATTTTCTCTTTGTCTTGAGCATTGGACATTTTGACAAGTATATGTCTTGGAGTTGGCCTGTTGGGATTTATACTATTTGAGGTCCCCTGTGCTTCCAGAATCTGCACATCTATCTCTCTCAATAAGGTTGGGAAGTTTTCAGCCATTATTTCCTTAAACACTCCTGTTCCCTTTCCCTTCTCTTCTCTTTATCAGATGCCCATAATGTGTATGTTTGGGCATTTTGTATTATCGATTAATTCCCTGAGTCCATGCTGGATTTTTACTTTCTTTTTGCCTATCTGTTCTACTATCTCTTTGATTTCAGCTGTATTGTCTTCCGTATTACTAATTCTTTCCTCTGCATGTTCAAATCTGCTGTTTGTGAATCCAGCATCTTTTTTCATTTCTTGGCTTGTGCTATTGTTCACCATCATATCCATTACCTTTTTAGGCATGTTTGCAATTTCTTCAGTATGTTCTCCCAGTGTCTTCTTTATATCCTTAATCTCTTCCTTCTCTTGTTTAAGTTCATCCATGATATTTGTTTGGATAGCTTTGAGTAGTTGTTCGATGTTCTGCATCGCTTCCTGGTTTTTATTTTGTGCACTGGACTGGTCCATGTTTTCCAGTTTCTCAGAGTCATTTGTATTTTTTGTTGCCCTCTGGTCATAATATTATCTTGATGGGTTTGTTGTTCAGTTGATTAGCTTTTCTCTATGCTCAAGAGTTTTATTTAGCTGGTGGTTCTGCGTGTGAGTTAAGTTTTCTCTTTGGCAGTTTTTCTTCTTATTTTTTTTTCTTGCTTCTTTCTATGTTCCCTTGAAGGCAAAAGATTAGGGCCAGAGGAATCAAAAGATGTAAGGAAGGCAAAAGGATAATAGTAATATTGGTAAAAGTTAGAAGAGGGGCCAAATGAGACTTAATGAGATGAATATTTAACTTGTGTAGGTAGTGTAGAGTAATAGGAAAAAAAGTGGAGTTCCTACAATGGACTGGGAAAACAAATGGAGGAATATATATATGGTGATTTAGAAGGCTAGAATTATGAGGAGGGAAAGAAATAGTAAAGAAAAGGATGAAAGGAAAAAGTTAATACTAATAAAAAAAAAGGAAGAAGACAAAATAGATGGAATAGAAATTGACACCCTTAATTTGTGGGCCTATGAAAAAATGTTGTATCTAAGAGCCACATCAGAAAGCAGAAGGCAGAAAGATGAAGGAAGGATAAGCGATAGTTTGGAATACAGAATCAATATAGACAGGAAGTGGGAAATTCCTGAAGAAGAAGCACAGCAAAGAAGTGACAAGCTAGCAGCACCTAATTTTTTAAAAAATGAAAAAAAAAAAAGGAAGTGGGGAGGAAAGAGGAAAGAATAGCAAGAGACCAGAAATAAACAGAGAAAAACCAAACATCCACATAGGCAAGCAGTCAAACAGAGCTAAGGAGGGTCAGTGATTCCCCTCGGATCCACATGGCTCCTCTCTGCCTGCTTGTGTTTATCAATCAATTTCCCCACAGGGTTCTATATGCAGGTCCTGAAGCAGTTTTTAGCTATTAAACTAAATTAAAAAGAATTTGTTTTTCATTTATTGAAGTGACTTTCTAACTTCTTTTTTTTTTTTTTTTTTTTTTTAGTGAAATATAGGACCCAAAATAATTCCTCCTCTAGACCAACCCCCTTACAGAAGGGACCCTAGCTGGGCTCGTGGAAATTAATCAAGCACGTCCCACTTCCTGGACTTCCCAGGGTAGCTGTAGCTCTGATGTTAGTCAGTGCAGAATGCTAAAGACAGCCGATTCCGCCCCTTCTGGAGCTGAGCACCAGCGTCACTGGGTTGCTATTGAAATCAGTTTGATTCTGCAGATTCACATCTGCTTTCAGTCTGATGCTGCTTCAGGTTGGCTTATCTGCTCCCCAAAGCTATGGGTTGGTGCAGGCAGCCAGATCGATGTCAAAAAATAAAAATAAAAAATTCCCTTCTCTGTCCTCCAACAGAACCCTCCCTCTTTTGGAGAATGTCCCCTATTCCTGGCTCCATGGCGGCCCGGGGCTTATCCCTGGTCAGCTAGGCAAATCAACTCTGTCCCCTGAACAGAATCACCCCAGCTGTCCACCGGGTGCCAATTCGCTCTGGCTGTTCTGTTCACACAAGGTCCAAGGGGCTCCAGGCAGCCAGATCCCCAGAAAATAAAAATTTCTCGCCCCGCTTGCGGCTCCAACTGGCCGTTTTATTTTATTTTTTCTCCCTAACCACGGGGCTCAGCCATCTGTGCCAACCACCACAGGCAGGCTTAAAACTCATGAATCTCTAGCGTTCCGTCCAACTTGCTCTGGGAGCTTGCAGTGTGTGCCCTCCTACACTAATGCCATCTTGGCCCCGTCTCCTTCCCATATATTTTTATGTAACATTTTATGTAATCTAAGTATCTTTTAAAAATAAAAATACATTTAAAAATAAATAAATAAATAAAATTAGTGAGTCATGCCACAAGTACTTGAGGAGTTAATGGTAGAAAAAGAACTTATCTAGGTGAAGATAAGACCTAGCTTGACCCCAAAGTGTGAATGCTGACTGCCAGAGTAAGAAAGGAAGAGAGCATTCATTAACATGTGTTAATATGAAAGAAAGAAAATGCAAGTAAATACATTGTGTTATGCACATAGGATGATTATGGAACAGCAAGGAGATTAAACTGGCTGGTGGGAGTAAGTGCCACAGATGAGGGAGAAAGTGTCAGTGGAGAATAGAAGTGAGTAAACAGAAGGGGATCATGATATCAAAAAGAAAGATAATTGGAGATGAAATTGCTGCATATTTATGATATGTTCTGAAAACAATAAGTCAGCATTGAAAATTCCAGAGAGATTGGTTTATGCTTTATGGGTCATGGCTCATATTTTGATTATGTGCTCCCTTTAATACTTAGCACCTTGCACATAGAATACTCTCAAATTTGCTGACTGAACACAATCATAAATTACTATGAGCTTACACCAGAGATTGTCTGTGAGAGCTTAAAGCAGGTGTTGGCTCTCAAGAAAAAATATATCCAATGATGGCTAACCTAGTTGAGATAAAGAATGCACAACAGTTTGTGTGTGAACTATCACCAGCAAGGCTCAATTATAAAAACACACACTCCTTTTTAGCATATTTGAGAGATGTTATTTTCAAGTACTAGTTCCATATGTGAAGCAAGCAAAGAGCTAATATGTTTAAACTCAGATAGAGTTTAATGTACATAGTAAATGGTCCATTTCTCAAAATAAAAAGACAATAAGAAAGGAAAATAAGTGTACATTAAAGAGGATGTGAAGAAATTGGAGCTCTGGAGCACTGTTGGTGAGAATGTAAAAAGTTTCATCACTGTGGGAAGCAACAACACGGCAGTTCCTCAAAAGAATTAGTGAATTACCATGTGGTGCAGCCATCCCAATTCTAGGTATATACTCAAAGATAAGGAAAACAGTATCTAATACAAATAATTGTACACCAATATTTAGAGCAACATTATTCAAAATAGCAAAAATGTGGAAACACATCAACAAATGAATGGAAAAATGAAATGTGGTACATACACAAAATGGCATATTGTTTCACCATAAAAAAGAAGTTCTAAGACATCCTGAACCATGGAAGAACCTTAAAAACAATATGCTCAATGAAATAAGCAAGACACAAAAGGACAAATATTGTATCATGTTATTCATTAGAAATGTCTATGAATAGCAAATCCAGACAGAAAGTAGATTAGAGGTTATCAGAGGATGGGAGAAGAAAGGAATATATGTTTGGTGGGTATGGAGTGTGTGTAAATAAAATTAATAAAAGTTTTGGATTAGGGATAGGGTAAGGGTTAAGATCAATGTTAAGTTTAACATTAGCACTTGGGTTAGGGTGTGGAATATAGTTAGGATTAGGGATTGTGTTAGAGTTGGGGTAAATCTTAGCTTTAGAGTTAACCTTTGGGTGTCATTAGAGTTAGATTTAAAGATAGATTTAGGGTTTATTGTAGACATTTGGTTATGGGAATGATGTGTTGGAGTTAAAACTCAGTTTAGGGTTAGGGTTAGCTTTGCTTATGGTTAGGATTATGATAAGGCTTTTAGTTAGTGTTACATTTAGTCTAAAGTTTATGTTTTTGCTATGGCTAGGGTTTGATTTAAGATTCTGATTAAGGTCAGGCTTACGTTTGGGTTAGTTTTAGGTTTAGGATTAGGACTAGAATTAGGAGGTGGGTTAGGGATATACTTTGGTTTAGGGTTAATATGGTTAGATTAAGGGTTTGGTTTAGGTGGGGCTCTATTTTAGGATAAGGGTTAAATTTATGTGTGTGCTGAGTGTTGTTATTGATTAGGTTTAGGGTGAGAATTATACTCATAATTAGAGTCAAGGTTTGAGTTAAATTTGCATTAAAACTATGTTAGGTTTATGGGTAGTGTTAAGGTCAGAGTTTGGTATAACATTTGGGTTTGGTTATGGTTATGTTCACATTAGAGTGAGGATTGGTGAAAGTATAGAGTGAGGGTTAGGTTTAAGGTTAAGGATAACATTATTGTTTGGTTAGAGTAAGGTTAGGGTAAAAATTAATTTGACATAGATTTCAAAGGAGGAGGGTAAATTTTTTCCTTTCTTCTGTTTTAAATATTTTTTTTAATTTACAAACTTTCTAATTGAAATTTATCATCTATACATGAACATCTGTAAACAATAAGCATATAGTAAAAGTTATTAACTTAAAAAACAAACATGCATATCATCATATTTACTGCACCACTGACATCTTGCATTGTGAAACAATTGTTACAAACTATGAAAGAACATCATCAAAACATTACTACTAAATATAGCCAATATCTTACATTTGGTGTATTTTTCCACCAAACAAACTTGTTATTGACACCCTGTATTAGTATTAAATACTTGTTATTGTTCAAGAGAGAATGTTCTCATATTTGTTTAGTTTACCACTGTCCATCTTCCACAACAGGATTATTGTATTATACAGTCCCATTCCTTGTACCATCCATTCAAAGTGTACACTCAGTGGCTCTCATATTCCTCACAATTTTGCTGTTATTACCTCAGTCAATTTCAGAGCGTTTTCATTACTCCAAAAGGAAAAATCCCATACCCCTTTATACCCCTCTAATGTTTTTTGTAGGATTGATATAATATGTTCTTTGCCATTGCTACAAAAATTATATTACTTTTTATTATAATCTACATGTTACATTGGTTGTAATATTCCTAGATTTCACCACATTCTTAACACTTTGTAAAAGAACATTCTTTTACTTATATTGTTCACCACCAAAATATGTTAAAGAACCCCTACATTTATTCTCTAGCTTCCTTTCAATTGAAATATTACATCCACAGACTACTCTGTCTAGCCACAATCACAATTATAAATCTGCAGCGTTGTACTCATTGAAATGTATTACCATCAACTTTATTCATTTCCACACACTTACAATAATCCTTATTAAAAATTCTGCATACATTAAGCATCAGTTCACATTCTCAACTCACATTCTATTTCCTTGTAACTTATGCTCTAGAGATTACCTCCATGGTATTAATTATCATTTTACTTCATATTATTGAGACCATAAAATATTTGTCTATTTGTGTCTGGTTTATTTCACTCAAAAAAATGTCCTCAAGGTTCATCCATGTTTTCATCTGCATCACGATTTCATTTCTTCTTTCACATGAATAATATTCTATTGTATACATATGCCACATTTTGTTTATCCACTCATCAGTTGATGGACACTTAGATGTTTCCATATGTTAGCAATTGTGAATAATGCTACTATGAACATCAGTGGGCAAATGTCAGTTCATGCCCTTGCTTTCAGTTCTTCTTAATATATTCCTAAAAATGGGAATGCTGTATCATATAAATGTTCTATATTTAGTTTCTTGAGAGAGTGCCAAACTGTCTTTGACCACGGCTTCACCATTTTACATTCCCACAACAGTTAAGGAGTTTTCCTATTTCTCCACATCCTCTCCAGCACTTGTAGTTTTCTGTTTTTTAAATAATGGTGATTCTATAAGGTGTGAAATGATATCTCAGTGTAGTTTTGATCTACATTTCCCTCATAGCTAATGATGCTGAAAAATTTTTGATGTGCCTTTTGACCACTTGTATTTCCTCTTTGGAGAAAGGTTTATTCAAGCCATTTGCCCTTTTTAAACTTGGGTTGCTTGTCCTTTCATTGGGTTGTATTATCTCTTTATATAACATGGATATCAAACCTTCATCAGATATGTGGTTTCCAAATATTTTCTCCAATTGACTAGGTTGCCTTTTCATCTTTTTGACAAAGTTCTTTGATGCACAAAAGTGTTTAAGTTTGAGAAGGTCCCATTTATCTATTTTTTTTCTTTAGTTGCTCATGCCTTGGGTGTAAGGTTTAAGAAACCACCACCTACCACAAGAGCTTGAAGATGTTTTCTTACATTTTATTCTGGGAGTTTTATGGTTGTAGCATTTATATTTAGGTCTTTCATCCATTTTGAGTTAATTTTTGTATAAGGTGTAAGATAGGGGTCCTCCTTCTTTCTTTTGAATATGGATATCCAGTCTTCCTAGCACTATTTGTTGAATAAACTCTTTTGAATCTTCTGGGATCTTTCTTGCAGACTCAGGCTTAGAACCTTTTTGTCCAACCTCTTGGACTTTGCCAAGAATAACTCAACCCTATACTAGAAGAGAACTAAGAGAACCATGAAGTGAAATAGTGCGGGGCTCCTGACAGGTACCAGGGCTCAAGGGGCACAGGTCCCCATTAGCTGTGGAGAATACAAGCTCCTACAGGACCTGGTGGTAAAGAGGAGGAGGTGGCAAATGCCTAAAGTGATCATTATTTCTTTGTGTACAATTCATTTAGTTAAAATTTAATTGCCATTAAAAAGTTTATTAGCTTTTTCTGAAAGTAAAACATTTCAGCCATGGCCAAAAACAATAAAATATGTTGAAGAGAATATTAGTCAGACTCTTTAGTTGAAGATGGTAAGAAGACTTCCAGAATCGCTTCATCCAAATAAGGAGTTCAGTTTGGAATATTGGGGATCTAAAAAAGTGAGGTACTGCAAGAGTCAGTCTGCTGAATCAGGTAAATACAATGTCCAGGAAGGAATCTGTCTGTACCCCATCAGTGAATATAAAAGGCCTCTGGTTGTCTATGGGAAGTTTACATCTTCTCAGGTTTCTCCTCTTGTATATTCATGGCTGTTAGCATCTCTAGTCTAGGTTCTTAAAATAAGGTTTAAAAAGAGAAGTTTTTGAGGTGTGTGTGACTGGCTCAAAGGACAGTATTTTGTAACATACTTATCATGTATTACCATTTTAAAAAATGCTATTGCCAATTCAAAGAAATATTCACTAGTTTCTTAGAAAAATCACTTTCCAAAAAAAACCAAAAAACCTTTTTTGAATTTTGTGTTAATAATGTAGCCCACAACTTTTTTGAAAGCCTTTATTAGCACTAATTGTTTTTTTTTTGTCAATCCTTTGGGATTTTCTTTATATAGGATTTTGTCATCTGTGAATAGAGATAGCTTTACTTCTTCCTTTCAAATTTGGTAGTCTTTTATTTCTTTTTGTTTCCTAATTTCTCTTGCTAGAAATTCTTGTACGATTTTGAACAGTACTGGTGAAAGTAGACATCCCTGTCTTGTATTCAAAATTAGGGGTGAAACTTTCAGTCTTTCAGCATTGACATCAATTAACATTGATTGATTTTCTTATGCTGAACCATCAATGTATTTCTGGGGAAAATCCTCATTTGTCATAGTGATTAATCCTATTAATATTCTGTTGAATTCAGTTTGCCAGTATTTTGTTGAGGATTTTTGCATTTATTGTTCATAATTGGTCTTAAAATTTCTTTTCCTTTACTACCTTTACCTGACTTTGGTAACAGGGTAAACCTAGCCTCCTAGAATAATTTAGGGATTGCTTTTTTCTTTTCACATTTTTGGAAGAATTTGAGAAGAGTTGCTAATTCTTCTTTGAATGTTTGATAGAATTCACCATTGAAGCCATCAGGTATTGGGCATTTGTTTTTTACTATACTGAGTCAATCTCTTTACTTCTTATAGTTCTGTTGATGTTTTTTATTTTTCTTGAGCCATTTTGAGGTATTTGTGTGTTTCTAGAAATATGACTAATGCACCTAGATTATCCAATTAGTTGGTATACAATTGTTCATATTATTATTTCATAATCCTCTTTATTTCTGTAAGAACAATAGTCTATTTGAATTTTGATTTTAGTTATTTGCATCAGAGATTAAGACCAAGCTTATTTTCCAGACTATCTGTCTTGACCAAGTTACAATGGTTTCTTATTACTCATTTGTTTATATTCTTCTCAATGTAGTTTTAAAATACTCCCATTATATAAACTGGTAGGTTTCCTCAATAAGTTTCATAATCTATTAGCTTCTTTCATTTATTCATTCATTTGACACAAATTGCCAAGTATCTACCATAGGTGAGTCATTTGGGAAACTATTGGAGATATATTGATTAACAAATCAGTAACAGTGGTGACAAGTCTGTTTTTCTTTTTCTAGATCAAGCTCCCAACCTTACTCTTTACATGCCACTACCTGGTCCCTCCCTTCTCCTGATTATCTTGAAACCAATATTTCAGCTGGAGGACTGCAGAGAAAAACAACTGTGCCTGAAGGGGAGGAAAGGGAAAAAGACAACTTCAGGATCTAGCTATTCTAAATATCAAATTTGCCCTGAACTCTCCTTTCTCCTCCTCTCACCACTGCTATACAGGAGACTGAGAGGTTCCTAAATGGGTAGTTCCTCATATTCTTCCTCAGTCCTAGTCTTCACAGACTCCAGATGGCTTCATTCCAAATGAAGTGGTGTTAATCACAACTTCAGAAAACCCCTCGCCCCTCTCTGTGGAACCAAACCATCCTAAGTGCAAACTCAGTAAATCTCTCATCCATTCCAGTGGTCTTACTAACTTACAGAGCTTTTTCTCCAACTTTTTAGCAGTTTACTGTCTATGTTTAATGAAGTTGAGTTCTACTCTCTCTCCCCTGCAGGAGCAACCCCATGAAAAATGTCATCCTTAGCTATATAATACTGTCTGGTGCAGTTTTTATCTTTGACGGTCCCTAATTATTTGATTAATCAATCACACTAATAAACATCTCACATTGTGATAAGTTTTATGAGTAATATTAAAACATACTATAAAAAGAGTAGAGGCAAGTAGAGATACTAATTTAGGATTCAGGGATTAGGGAATGCCTTTCTGGGGTAGTAAGTGGTAGTAGAAGTGGTAGAATGAATTATAGATATTTGTTTCCTCTTTTGGTGAGTAAAATAGGATTTTATCCATGAATGTTTGGATGGAGAGAGATGGAAGGTAATATAAATATTTCCCTCAGACACTGTTGGAATGTTTTCTCTCTTATAGTTTTTCTAAAACACCTCTATTAGTGTATGTATGGAATTACATGTGTTGGATACTTAGAAGCAGATATGTCCTTACCTGACAGAGAATCATAGGAATATTGTCTACTTTTACATCTGCTGCACTCAGTACCTTCTGTCCTCTCCCCTCATGCCCATCCCTAAGGCTCAGGAAAAAGTTGTTAAGATCCTGTGAGGGAATGGTGTGGTGTTTCTACAAGGAAAAAATAATCTCTGTATTGTTTTCAAACCAGGGTAGGGGAAGAATGGGCCATTTTTGCAGACTCAAAATATTTAGAAGAAATCTGGGGCTTCGAGGATTTTTCTTTAGAACTTTGATGCATATGCCTTTATCTACAGTCTCAGGATCCTATTCATTCCCAAATAAGGCCATTCCTTTGAAAAATCCCACTTGCTGGGATTGAGGATCCTGCCTTCACTGGTGTTCTAATCTCTTCTAATTTAAGCTCTGAACCTGATCTTAAGTTATCTGCTCTCTGGCTCCAGGAGAGCAAAGTCTCATTATCCACTGCCAAGGAGGTTCTCTGGCTTTTACACTCATAATTAAATTAGTGATTAATCACACTTTGTTTTTCATTGTCTTTCTAAAAAATGCATTGATAGTAGCCAGCAACAGCCATCCAATTCTGTTGTCCTTAAAAGACTACTTCTCTGACTTTCTGAGTTGCCTGAAATATTGCGCCCTGCTGTGTATCGTCTTCCAGTTCTCCAGGGGTGAAGGTTTACAATTTCACTGCTATTAGGCCAACTACTCTCAGTACTGGGCCTACCATTAATGAGAAGTTCCCCATTCCCAGCCAGTTTTAGATGACTCAGCTCCAAGATCTTATTTTAGAGTCTTTTTCTTAAAATTATCCCACTTCTTTACCAACTTTGTAGGCCAAGTTCCTCAGGACTCTTATGCTCTGAAGTATGACTGTATGTGTTTATTGGGAAGGCTTTTAAGAGGGGTCAGTGAGGAAATCAGATTGGGGATAAAGAGAAGTTCAGTTGTGGGTCACTAGTGACAGTGAACTCAGCGGATCCTACAGGAAATGTGATGATTATGTTTCATGTGTCAACTTGAATAGGTTATGGTATCCAGTTATTTGATCAAGCAAGAACTGGCTTGATTGTTTCTTTGAGGGTATTTGGTGGATTTAAATCATTAGTCAGTTTATTGCACCTATAGCTGATTACTTCTACAATCAACAAAACAGATTGCCTTCATCCAATTAGTTGAAGGCCTTAAAAGGAGAAGTGATAATTTCAACAGCTGAGAGAAGAATTTCTATTCTACTTCAGCCCACCAGATTCTCCTGGGGAATTCAACAACACCTTCATCAGAGTTTTCTCTCCTTGGTTTTGTTTCTGTGCAGACCACTGACTTATGCAGGGAGCTCTGGAGCTGGGATGGCCCTTCAAAGATGACCTGAATTGAGAAACATAGGTATTCTTTCTACCTTTGCATGAACTACTTACTAAATGTGTGCTGTCCCTGGGGAAAGGGTGTAATTTTGGGTCTCTTTTACCCAAAATACTTAGTGGTCAACAAGAGCCATCCCAATATCAACCAAGGTCCCATTTCACCCTCTAAGGCATTACTGTGGAGGAAATCAGCTGTGAACTGATACTTTCAGAATCTGGAGGAATGAGTGCATTGGTCAAGAATCCACTACAGGTAGGTTGTCCAGGAACAACTGGAACTGATAGCCCAAAACATGAAATTTTCAGTACTAAAAATGGAACTGTCCAAATCAAGCCAGGATGGTTGTTACTTTGGAAGCTCTGGCCTAAACATTCTATAGGGAGTTACAAATTTCCCTACAATTTTATTGTTAAAGTTGAATATAAATCAGTAGATTGTGCATCACTAGTTAAGTTGCTGTGCTACTGAATGAACACTCAAACAGCTTAACTGTTCTAAAAGCTACAGGAATATTTGTGGCATTGTTTGATTTTTACTCTTCAGCAAGTGAGTCATTGAATAGGAATATAAATATCTCTTAAGTCATGTCCCTGACAAAAAAATAAGTTGAACTAGCTCAAATAAGACCACTAGAAAGAAAGTAAAGGATCATATCAAGTACCAAACATCATAGACACCAGGTAGACCAGCAACGTCAGCAGAATTACCTGGGAAACTTAGCAAATATAAAATCTCCTTAGCATAAAGGTTGAGTTGAATGCCTGGTGTGGGGACAGGAGACCACTGGGAGTTGGCTTTTTAAAGGATAAATAAGGGATTCTTATGCAAGTGACACCAGACCATACTGTGGAAGATACTGCACTTTTTCTGCCATCTGCTTTTTCTTTTAATCCATTAAACATCATCAAATATGTGTTTGAATTTCTAGCCATCCTGATTGCCAGGTAAAATACAAAAAAAAAAAAAAAACAGTTTAATTTGTGTTTCAAATAAGAAATTAATGTTTAAAAAACTATGTCCCATGGGAACATATAATAATATAAAAATAAATCATATTATAATATTATAAACTATTATAATAATATTATTTAATTGTATTATAAAGTAATATATGGTATTTTACTATAATAGATTAAAATATTTTGAATATATTATAAAATAAAAATAATAAATTAGCCATTGTTTATCTGAAATTCTAATTTAACTGGGCATCCTTTATTTTTATTTGCTAAATCTGGCAATTCTGCTATCAAGGGACTTTTCAATCATATGCAAAAATAGAAAGAATAGCAGGATAAAATCATATGTCACCATCACACTTTTTAGGGAATTATCAACATTTTGAACCAATAATCTTCAATTTAATTGTTTTGGCTATTATGCTCCATACTGTGAGGAAAATAGGAAAAAAATATATTGTTCCCTTAGTTAACTTATCACCACCTGTGGGGAAGATGGTAAATATTCAGGAAACAACTAGGTAAAAATTAAGTGCTAAAGTCTGTGATTCTGACTGCATGTTTTACTGGAGTTCCTAGAAGGGAGAGTCATTGATGACTGGGGTGATCTTGGATGAGTAGAGATTGTATTAAGTCTGGTAAAATCTGTATAACAAAAGAAGAAATGATCAGGCTTTCCAGATAGCATTACCAGAATAGGTAGGTTTCACTCCTTCTGGATCTATTAAAGTCTCTGCATTTGAAAGCACTCACCCCTTATGCTTCACATTTCAATCCTCTGGGCTTAGAACAGTGTCCCTCATCTGATCAGTATACAACAACCATGGCTATACGTTATATAATCAGGAGAATTGCGCTCTTGAAATAGTAAGCTTGATTGCTCTTCAACCTTTTTGGTGTGACTCCTTAGTTAACCTCTAGAATATGCTGCTTATACTATTGATTGAAAGTTGTTCTGGGGTGAAATATAATTGATAAGAGTGAAAAATTCTATTCAGTTGGCCATGTTTATGCCAATGCTTATGAAAAGACATGGGTACTTGAATATATATGTACATGTCCAATAATTAAGAAAAATAAAGGATTCTGTATATCTGAACCCTTAAATTGCATTGAACACTTAAAATGGTCTTTTTTAAAGTGAGTGACAATAACACAAAATATAGAGTATTATGCATTGAATAATCTTTCATTTTTTCATTCCTCTCAATTATAACTGCATCTTGAAGCACTAAAGATACAAATTTGAAAAATTATCTCCTTGATATATCATATGGTAAAGATCAAGAACCATCAAATGAACAGTATCCCCAGATGCCTCCAGCATGCTCCCTTCTAGTCACCTCTCCCCACTCCCAAGGATAAGAATTATCCTGACTTAAAATTGCAAAGAATAGTTTTGCCTGGTTTTTTATTTTATGTATATACTGTCATAGAGTGTGCACTCAAGTAATGATAATTTTTAAATAATTCTCTTTATTATTCATTTAATATACACTGAGCATTTAAAAATTGGGAAATTCACATTAATTTTTAATTAATTTTTAGATTGTACATGTATCAAGCTCTTTTGAGGTCTTGCATAAAAAGAAATGTTCCCATTGCTTTGTAAGTGTTCTAGTAATCATTTTATTCTGACCATTTTATTATTTCTATTATTTATCCACTTCAGCAAAACTTAATTCTTAGACTTCTTAAGGTTCCTTAAAATCTTTACTGCATCTATAGCAAGAATAGAAATAGAAGAAGACACATGGAATCTGTTTTCCAACTGATGTACTTACTGGGAGCTGGTGACCATTAGGTAAATAGTTGTGGTTGCTAGCCCTGCCCCTGTAAGAGCCATACTCTTGAACCTGCTCTCAGAATGTGTTTGCATCAAAGACTAGAGGTGAAGAGCCGAAGTTTTATTGTTTACAGTCACCCTGTTATGAACATAAGCCCAATTAAAAAACAGTCCATCCATCTCATAAACTACAAGTATGTACAGTACTCTCTATACCTGGCAAAACACCTTGTGGATTAGTGATTTAAATACCAGGCTTACCAGGCTTAATCAAAGGTAGCTGTCACTTATGTTTATAAACAATAAAATCTGAAAACTGTGCCCTGAATAAGATCCAGCAATTCTGAGACAGACTTTTTTCTTTTAAAGAAGCTTTCAATTACATAAGTGTTATATCAAAATATAGGGGATTCCCATATGTTCCAACCCCTCCCTATCTCACACATTTCTCCATTAACATCTTTCATTAGTGTGGTACATTTATTACAATTGAATACATATTGAAGCATTGCTACTAACCATGGTCTATAGTTTATATTGTGGTTTACACTTTATTCCACACAATTTTATTGACTTTGACAAAATGTGTAATGGCCTATATCCATCATCACGTCATGCAAAACAATTCCAATGTCCAAAATAATGCTCCATGTTAGACCTATTCTTCCCTCTCTTTCTCTCAGAAACTCTGGTGACCACTGTCTTTATATCAACATTACAAGTTCTTCCATTACTGGAATAATAACAAGTCTGCTTTGGTCTATAGTTGCATTCCCCCCTTATGTGTGTTCATTCCTCAATCTTGAGGATTTGGGATCGTGATGACCACTCTACTTTTGATTGAGAGGAGGGCTTAAATCTCATGAGGTAGATGGATGGAACAGTCTTGCTTGGAGTTGTAGATACTCTTTTTATGGGATGGGCATAGTCCATCATTATCCTTTTGTTAGCTGTCCTAGGTGAGTCCAATGAACTGGAGAGTAGGTGTTAGCTGCAACTCTGCTGAGATACAGGGCTCAACCAGTGTATGAACAGCCTGGATATTTAAGTCTCTGTGACATATATTTAGTGGGTAATTAGTACTAATTGTATGTACTAATCAAATGAAGGGGGGAAGAAGAACTTTGAACAGGAAAATTATAAATGAATCTAACTCTGATAGGTTATCACATATTCCATGATAAGACCCACCAATGGGGTGCCAATTTCCTGGGGTTGTCTTCCTGCCTATAGCTTTAGATGTCTCTAGACTCCTCAGAAGCACCTCTATTTGAGGCAGTTTACTGTGGCAGTCAGAGAGATCCTCCTGAGATGTGCATAAGAATAACCTCTGGAAGGACCTCTCTACGCACTTAGAAATCTCTTGAGATAGACTTTTTTTAAATGTCTTTTTAAAATTTATTTATTTCCCCCGTCGCTTGTGCTCACTGCTCTCAGTGTCCATTCACTGTGCATTTCTTCTGTGTCCGTTTGTTGCATCCTCTTGCTGCACCAGCTCTCCATTGGCATGGGCCATCAGCTCTCCACAGGCATGGGCATGGGCCATCAGCTCTCTGTGGGCAGGGACCAGCTTGCCCTCTCCAGGAGGCCCTGGGAACCAAATCCAGGGCCTCCCATATGGTAGATGAGAACCTAACCACTTGAGCCACTTCAGCTTCCTGAGAAAGACTTTTGAAGTATGAAATATGAAATTCTTGTACACTCAGCACAGGGTCTTGGGAAGCAATTGTTCCTATGATACAATCATTCTTTGCTCTTCAGCATGAACCCTAGTCCATTTTTTCCTGTTCTCTTCATCTTTGCAAGTCTATCATCCTTTTCACTGGATCTAATTTTGATGAATCAGATGATATGGGCAGGAAGGAGAAGTACTCTGTTTAGATGTAATGCCTTAGGTAGTATCTCACCCTTGGTCTTCTCTCCCTCTAGTTTTTCTTATTTCAGGAAGTGCTCCAATGAGTTGCATCCTGATTAACACCTTACTTTTCTCTTCAACTCCATGACATAAACAGCAAAAATTAGCTGACTAAGCCTGATGAATTGTAGATAATTTTTTCCCAACACAATTTTTGACCAGTTTCCACTCTTCAGTTTTTCAACCCTTACTTGAGCCACTTTGTCCCCTTCCCTCAATGAACTTACTCCTTAACTAAAAAGCCTGCCAGCAGGGGAATGAACAATGGACTAAAGTAGATATTATTATTCTACTATAGATTTTTTATTCTAGCAATGGAAGAACTCATCATTGATATAAAGGCAGTGGCCACCAGAGGTTCTGAGGGATGGGAGAGGGAAATATAAGTGTAATATGGGACATTTCAGGGACATTGGAATTGTCCTGAATAACTTTGCAATGATAGATACAAGCTACTAAATATTTCATCATAACCTACAAAATTATGCAGGACAGAGTGTAACCTATAATGTAAACTATAGTCCATGGCTAGTAGCAATGCTGCAATATGTGTTCATCAATTGTAATAAATGTATGACATTAATGAAGGATGTGATTAAAGGGGAAAAGTGTGGAAGGGGGAGGAAGTGGGTCATATAGGCATCCCTTATATTTTTTATGAAACAATTGTGTAACCTAAAGCTTCTTTAAAAATATTTTAAAAATTAATTTTTAAAAAAGCCTACCATCAGAAATTGTGAGTTAAAAAAAAAAAATCATGCATACCATTCAGGACTCCATATTTTGCCCCACCACCAACATCATACATTGTTGTGACACATTTGCTACAAGTGATGAAAAAACATCACCATACTATTACTGTTATCAATAGTCCATAGCTTATATTTAGTGTATTTTTCCCACAAACCATCCTATTATTAACCTGATCCATTTTGAGTTAATTTTTGTATGAGGTGTAGGATGGAGGTCTTCTTTCTTTCTTTTAGCTATGGATATCCAGTTCTCCCAACACCATTCATTGAATAAGCTGTCTGGATATAGCAGGGTGGGTTTGACACATTTGTCAAAAATCACTTGGCTAGATGTGATGGTCTATTTTTGAATTCTTATTTTTATTCCATTTGTCAACATGTCTATCTTTATGCCAGTGCCATAAAGATAATACTGTCACAAAGTAAAATGCTTTAAATTTAGGAAATGAAAGTTCTCCAACCTCTTTCTTCATTTTAAAGACATTTTGGCTATTCAGGGCCCATTAACCTTACAAATAATTTTGGTAAATAGCTTTTCCATTTTTTCAAAAAAGGCTGTTGGAATTTTTATTGAGATTGTGTTAAATGTGAAAATCAGTCTGGGTAGAATTGATAATTAAAAAAAAAATCTTTTATTTAAGGAGGTACCAGAAGTTGAACCTGGGACTTCATATGTGGGAGGCAGGCACTCATCCACTGAGCTACATCTGCTCCATACTATTGACATATTAATGATATTTAGTCTTCCAGTCTATGAACATGTAATGTCCTTCCATTTATTTAAGTCTTTCTTGGTTTCTTTTAGCACTGTTTTATAGTTTTCTCAATACAGGTCTCTTATATCCTTGGTTAATTTATTCCTACATATTTTATTCTTTTAGTCACCACTATAAATGCATTTTTTTTTCTGACTTCCTCCTCATATTGCTCATTAGTGTATAGAAACACTACTGAATTTTCCATATTAATCTTGTATCCTGCTACTTTGTTGAAGTCATATATTAATTCTAATAGCTTTGCTGTGGATTTGGGGGGGGGGTTCTAGTTATAGGATCATCTCATCAGTGAATAGTGAAAGTTTTACTTCTTCCTTTCCTATTTGGACATCTTTTATTTATTTTTGCCCAACTGCTCTAGCTAGAACACCCAGCACAATTATGAATAACAGTTGTGCCATTGGGCATCCTTGTCTTCCTGATTTCAACAGGAAAGGTTTCAGCCTTTCACCATTGACTACAATGTTAATTATGGGTTTTCATATATGCACTTTATCATCTTGAGTAAGTTTCATTCTAATCCTTTCAGACAGTTATTTTTATCAAGAAAGGATGTTGTATTTTGTCAAGTGCATTTTCTAAAGCAATAGAGCTGATAATGTAATTTTTCCTTATTCAATTTATTAATGTTGCTTATTGCATTAATTAATTTTCTTAAGTTAAACACCCTTAGATACCAAGGATAAAACCCACTCAATTGTGGTGTATTGTTCTCTTAATATTCTTTTGGATTCGGTTAGCAAGTATTTCCTTGAAGTTTTTTTACCTATAATCACTAAAGAAATTGGTCTGTAATTTTATTTTTTCACAGTATCTTTATTTGGCTTTGATATTAGGGTGATGTTGGCCTCATAGAATGAGTTTGCTAGCATTCCCTCCTGTTGAATTTTTTGGAAGAGTTTGAGCAAGAATTGGTATTAGATCTTCTTTGAATGATGGGTAGAATTCACCTGTGAAAATATCTGTTCCTGGGCTTTTCATTTTGGGGAAGTTTCTGATGATGGTTTCAGTCTCTTTGTTTGTGATTGGTTTGTTGAGGTCTTCTATCTCTCCTTGCATTAGTGTAGGTTGTTTGTTTCTAGGAATTATTCCATTTCTTCTATATTGTCTAGTTTGTTGACATACAGTTTTTTCATAATATCCTTTTATGATCTCTTATATTTCTGTGGAGTCTGTTGTAATGTCTCCCTCTCATTTCTGATTTTATTTATTTTTATCTTCTCTATGGTTTTTCTTTGTTAGCCTAGCTAAGTGTCAATTTTGTAGGTCTTCTTAAAGGACTAAGTTTTGGTTTTGTTGATTCTCTCTAGTGTTCTGTTCTCAATTTCATTTATTTCTGCTCTAATCTTTACTGTTTCTTTCCTTGTGCTTGCTTTGGGATTAGTTTACTTTTATTTTTCAAGTTCCTCCAGGTGTGCAGGTAAATCTTCAATTTTAGTTTTTTATTCATTTTTAATGTAAGCATTGAGGCTGTAAATCTCCCTGTCAGCACTGCCTTTGTTGTATCCCATAGGTTTTGATATGTTGTGTTCTCATTTTCATTCTTTTTGAGATTTTTACTAATTTCTCTAGCAATTTCTTCTTTGACCCACAGATTATTTAACAGTGAGTTGTTTAATTTCCATACATTCACGAATTTTCCTTTTTCCAACTGTTATTGATTTCCAGCTTCATTCCCTTATAATCAAAAGAGGTGCTTTGATAATTTCAATCTTTTAAATGTTTTGAGATATGTCTTGAGCCCCAACATATGGTCTATCCAGGAGAAAGATCCACAGACACTTGAGAAGAATATATATCTTGCTGTTATGGGGTGAAATATTTTATAAATGATTTTTGGGCCTGGTTTATTTATCATTTTATTCACATGCCCTGTTTCCTTATTTAGCTTCTGTCCAGATGTTCTATCCAATGTTGAGATTGGTGTATTGGAGTTTCCAACTATAGTTGTAGTGACATCATTTTCTCTCTTCAGATTTACCAGTGTTTGCCTCATATATATTGGAGCACCCTGTTTAGATGCATATACATTTATAATTGTTATTTCTTCCTGGTAAATTACCCCTTTAATTAATACATAGTGACCTTCTTCATCTCTTATAACAGTGTTGTATTTAAAATCTTATTTTGTCCTATATTAGTATTGTTACCCCAGAACTTTTTCCAACCTTTCACTTTTAGCCTGATTGTGTCCTTGCATCTAAGTTGGGTTTCTTGTAGGCAGCATAATATGGCCCATATTTTTTATCCATTCTGTCAATCTATGTCTTTTGACTGGGCAATTCAATCCATTAACATTCAATGGTATTACTGTAAAGTCATGACATACTTCATTTATTTTATCCTTTGGCTTTCCATTGTCATATTTTAATATTCTCTGTCTGTTTACCCTTTAAGTTACCCATACTAATACTCTTTATTTTTATTCTCTTCTCCAAATCTCTTGTCCCTGTATTTTCCTTCCAGGCTGTAGTAGTCCCTTTAGTATCTCTTGGAAATCTGGTCTTTTGGTAACATACTCTCTTAATTTTTGTTTGTCTGTGAAGATTTCAAACATTCTGATTCTTGAAGGACAGTTTTCCTGGATAGAGAAATTGGCTGGCATTTTTCCTCTTTCAGTGTCTTAACTATATCATGCCACTGCTTTTTTACTGCCATGGTTTCTGATGAGAGATCAGCATTTAGTCTCATTGAGCTTTGCTTATAGATGTTGCATTGCCTTTCTCTTGCTGCTTTCAAGATCCTCTCCTTATATCTGGTTTTTGAAATTTTAAAGAGTAGGTGTCTCTGAATAGGTCTATTCAGATTTATTCTGTTTGGAGTTCCTTGTGCTTGGATATGATTATTTATGTCTTTTCATAAATCTTGGGAAATTTTCAGTTATTAGTACCTCAAATATTCTTTTTACTCCTTTCACATTCTTTTGTCCTTCTGGGATACCAATAACATGTTTGGGAATTTTGCACTGTCATTCTATTCTTTGGGAAACTTCAATTTTTTCCATTCTTTTCTTTTTCTATTTTCCTATATTTTCAAGTTCAGATGCTCTGTCTTCTAATTCATTAATTCTGCCCTCAGTCACTTCAAACCTGCTGTTATATGCTTCTTATGTCTTTTCTTTTGAAGTACAAGAGGCAGGGGAATGAACCCAGGACCTCATATATGGGAAGCCATCACTCAACCAGTGAGCCACATTGGCTTCCCTGAGGTGGTTTATTCATTTGTTTTTCTTGTTTTTTTTTTTTTTTTTTTTTTTTTTTCATGAGGCATTGGGAACTGAACCCAGGACCTACCATGTGGGAGGTATGTGCTCAACTGCTTGAGCCACATCTGCTTCCACTCTTATGTATTTTTAATCTCATCCATTGTGTCTTTCATTCCCATAGCTCTGTTAATTTTCTCTGCAGGCTTTCAACTTGCTCCTTATTCTCACCATTGTCTTTGGAATATCATTGATCTATGTAGTCATATTTTCCTTCAACTCCTTAATTGATTTAGGAGATTTATGTGACCATTATTGATTAATTGTCTTAAATTTTTAAATTAGCTTCTCATCAGGATTTTTTATTTGTTCCTTTGACTGGGCTATATCTTCCTGATTATATCATTTGTAAATTATTTCCTGATGTCTAAGCATCTGATTATTTTGGTGAATTTACTCTGATGGTCAATCTCTCTTTTGCTTAGTTGTTTTGTTTCATGGATCCTCTTTGATTTTTGGCTCAAATTATTTTGTCTTTAAAATTTCGATACTTAAGTTAACAAAACAAGTGCAGGGATCCATTAATGGGGCATACATCAGATTCAAGGAGTCTGAGATTCCAAAAACCTTTTGTACTTCATGCAGTTTCCCATCCTGCCAGCAGATGGTACTCTTCAGAGACTCTTTCCATGGAAAGGAATGCTAAATACAAAATCACATCAAAATCAGTTATATATCACTTCTCAGCCTTTTGGCTAAGATCATGTGTAGCATCTGTTCTTAGCTTAATACCTGATATGTTCTCTGAGAACAATATATTAAATGTATTCTTGGACTAGGGAGATGATAGAAGCTTGCTCTGCCCACTCCGTTAATTTACCTGGTATTGCAATATCTCCAGGAACTGTGCACAAATATTAAAAAAAACAGCGGCATGCAGTTTGTCTTGGGGCAAAGTTTCACTCTGGATGTAGCTTTGTGAACCTTATAAAATAAGTTAGATATAGGATAAACATTAGCATTACCATAAGGAAAATTGGAAGGAAAACAGTCATCACTGCTCTCAAATAGTTTGAAAAACCTGCAGGGCATACTCCATTAAGTTTCAAAGTCTGAGAGTCATCTATAGAATTATGTCTTCTCCTCAGGGCCTCATGGGGCCCAACACTTCCTTGGGCTTGAACAATGGCTGAATTCTCATTTACACACTGTCTTCTGAGGCCTTGTTTTCTGGAAGCTTGGAATTTCCCAAGGCATCAATTTCTGGTTTCTTGGTGCCCAGCAGTTCAATTCTTAGGTTATCTCTTTCCTCTCACATTTTCTTATAAGCTATATGGAGAAGTTAGGCTGCATTTTCCACATTTAATCTGGAAATGTCTACAACTAAATGCCCAAGCTCATCATTTTCAAATTCTGCCTTCCATCTAACAGCAGGAGTGAATTTTGCTAAGTTTTCTGCACCTTTAAAATAAGATTTGTTTTTTCTCTAGTTTCCAATAATAGTTTCATCATTTCCACTAAGGTCTTTTCATATTTAGCCTACATATTTTTATCAACAGTCTTTTCAAAGAAATGTAAGCATTTTCTATCAAGCATCTCACAATTCTTTGAAAAACACCTCTTACCCATTTATAGACTTTCTAACCTCTTTGATAATTACAAGCAGTGGCATCCCACTCTCTTGGTACCAATTTCTGTTTTAGTTTATAAAAAATGCTTCCAATGCAAAGTACTAGAAATGGGTTGGCTTTTATTTAGGGTATCTATTTGAGGTAAAAATGTACAGTTCTGAGACCATGAAATATCCAAATCATGACACATCAGAAGGGCTTTCTCACCAAAGCCAGCTATGGTAGACCCTTTTTTCTGGCCACATGGAATCAAAATCTCCACTAATCTTTCCTAAGGTCTCTGACTTCCCCACTAGGCTCAACATCTCTTGGGACTCAACTCCTGTAGCTCAGCTTTAAGCAATCAGGCAGAGGGCTTTTCTCTTTCCAGGCCTCCTACATCATTCTCAGCTTCTCCCCTTTCTTCTGGAGTTCAGCTGTAAGTTATCAGACATATTGCTCACCCTTCCAAAGATCTCAGTTCTTTGAGCCTCTCTTGGGCTTCTGTCTCTGCAGCTGATCTCTGGGTGAAATGAGTCCTTTTTTTCACATTGCAGGATCAAATATGGTGGCTCCTCTTCCTGTGTGTGTCTCTCTGTGTGTCTCCATTTTTATCAGTCCCAGCAAGAGTGTGGAGATTCAGCCTGAATCTTGCCTCACTGACACAGTCAAGTCAATGGGTCTCTTACACAGGAACGTGATGGAGTTTCAATTAAAGGCCATGACAACTGACAGAAAACAGGCTGCCTTGGAATGAAAGAGACAGGTACCTCTATTCTCAAGACACTGGGATAAGATATGAGAGGATCCTGGTGGGGAGACATCCTGAGTTTCAAAGAGGATATTATGCATATGTTAGATAAAGATTTACAATGTCTGCTACTTGCAGAAATATAAAGAGAACTGAGCCATTAATCTTTAAATCTTGCTGACTTTAGTAAAGTGTAAACTGTCACATATCTATTGCCTTTGCACATTGCAGACATATTTTCTTTATTCTAAAGCCAAATAAAAGCCACAGTGTTTTATGCAGTGGGGATCTTCTCCCTTTGGATGGAGGGTCCCCTGATCCCAGTTATTTCTTCTCTTTGTCTCATTTTTTCTCATCTGTGGCACCATTTTCATGGACCAAGTACCTGAACATCAACCAGAATGGATTAATTTATTTTGGGGATTCATAAAAGAACTTTAAACTGTCCCAGGAATGAATGAACAAAGAAACAATCAATAACACCATCAGCCAGAACAGCATCAACAAAAACCTTCAGGGGAAAAGTAAGAATCCGGACATACTACAATATGTCATCTAAAAAGATAAATTTTCAAAATAGATGAAGTGACCCAGAGACAGGAAAAACATAGTCAATAGAAACTCTTTCCTGGTATCCTCAGACTTCAAATTAGCAAAGAGTTCAAAGCAGTGATTACAAATATGTTTAAGAAACTAAAGTAAATCATATGTAAGAATGAAAGAAAGGGCTACAATGAAGGAACAAAATGAAATTGTTAAAAAGGACATAGAAATTATTTTAAAAAAGGACCAAATTGAAATCTTAGTACTAAATGAAAAACAACTATGAGTGTGAAAAATCCAGAAGAAAATCTCTGGTTTCAAGATGGCAAAAGAAATAATCAGTGTACTTCAAGATAGATCAATTTAAATTATCTACTCTCAGCGTCAGTGAAAAAGACAGCTCAAATGAACAAAGCCTCAAAACCTGTAATATAACATCAAATATACCAAATCTGTGTAACAGGACACCCAGGAATGATGGAAAAGGTCATAAAATATATTTAAAGAAATAATGACTGAAAATTTCCCAAATGAAATGGAAAATATTAATCTACACATCCAAATCTCAACAAACCCAAGTACGGTACATATATAGAGATATATACCTATAAACATCATATTCAAACTGTGAAAACCAAAGAAAAAGAGAAAATATAGAAAACAACAAAGGAAAAGAATTCATCAGATAGAGGGAAGCATAAATATGATTAATGGCTGAGTGCCACAAGGAAGTGGGATGGCATATTCAAAGTTCTGAAAGATAAGTCTTAGCCAAGAATTGTATATCCAGCAAGGCTATCCTTCAAAAAGGAAAGGGAAAGGAAGACAATTCCAGATAAAAAAAGACTGAGAGAATTTGTTGGTAACATATATTCCTTACAAGAAATACTAAAGGAAGTACTTCAGACAGAAAAGAAATTACTCCAGACTGTGATTCAAATCTTTAGGGATAAGTGTAGTGCAACAAAAATAATAATAATGTGGGATAAAATAATAGATTCTTTAGTTACATGTTTTCTTATTTAATATTTACTTTAAAATACATGAGCCTATAAAGCAATATTTATAACATTGAAGTTTTTAACATCTATAGATGCAATATATGACAATAAAAGCAAAAAAGAAAGGAGGAGAAAATGAAAGTATATTGAAGCAAAGTAAGTTATTTTTTTTGCCTTAAAACAATCTAAAGTAGATTGTGATAAATTAAGATGCATATAGCAATCCTTAGATTACAATTCCTACAAGATAACATCAAATTGGCATTTTATAAAGATCACGGATAAATTTGAAGGAGTCTAGTCTCAAGGAAAAGGAACCAATTGGAAGGTGGTATCAGATATCCAGGAAATAAGCAGTGAAAACCTTGGTTAGGATTAGGGCAACAGAGAAAATAAGCAGGGCTAAATTAATAAAATATATTTAGGAAGCAGAATTGACAGATCTCCATTGATAATTATATCTAAGGGTGAAAGAGGGAGGTGTCAAGGAAACCTTCCAGGTTTCAGGCTTAAACAAGAGGTAGACAGTGGTAACATTCTTTCTGACCAGAAAGTGGGGCAGAACTTCGGGGTAGGGTAAGTTTAGTTTGAGGTACCCATGATATTCTAGCTGGAAATTCAGATGTGGAGCTCAGGAGAGTGTTCTGAAATAGATGTGAAGAGTTGTGACTCACAGGCAGATTGAGTTTAAACCATAGTTTTGGATGAAGTCACTCATAGAGAGTTCAAGGAAATGGACAGGAGCTTGAAGTTTGTGGAATATCAACATATAAGAGGTAAATAGAGATAGAGCTAGCTGAGAAAGAATTCACAGAGAATTAGTAGGGATAGCAAAAAGATGACATCAAGTAGGTGGGAGAATATTATCAAATCAACACTAAAGCCTGGATAATCAGAAAATAAATAAGGTCAGGAATGATAATGAAAGGAAAATATCCATTATATTTGAGAATTTGAATGTAACTGGTAAATTTAGCAGAGCAATTTAAGTGGAATGGTTGACTAAGGTGGAGTGAGTTTAAGATCATGGTGAGCCAAATAAAGATGGTTTAAATTAGAAACTGGAGTGTAGGGACAGGGAATGCTCTTGACTCTTCCAAGAAGCCTTACTCTGAGAGGATAAAGGTCAGTTGTAGAGAATTAGATGGCTTCAGAGAGATGATTTACTTATTGCTGGATGAGACAGAGTGGGGAGATCATGTTTAGGTGCCAAAGAGAAGCCAGAGAAAGGGACTAGATGACATCATAGTGGATGAAGCAAGATTGTTGAGGAGGCAGGAGGACAAGTGAAACAGAATATATCAATGGCAAATGCCCCAAGAAAATTTTCTTAAACTTATTTCTTGTTCATCAGTCATATTCCTAAGACACAACTTTTAGGATTGATTCAGTAAAATCAGCAGGGATTACATTTTACATGTTTTTCCATTCCCTACTCTAATATGTTGGACAGTTTTTATTTCACAAAACTATTCTTCTGAAAAATAATCAACAATGCACCATTGCTTACAGGAAATATAAGTTGAAAGTAAATTTAGCCCTTCGTAATATAGCCTGAATGTGGGACTCCAGCCACATCTGTTTCCACCACAGTTGCCCTCTACATACTGGCAGCTGTATTCATTTGTCAATGAACTACCTTGCTCATCCTGGTTCTTCTGCCATGCTCCCACCCCTCACACCATTATCCCCCCTTTACATATAGGGAGGCTGTGAATAAAATCCAAATCTGTCATAGCCTTCAAGGCTCCCTGAGAACTTCCTTTTGCCTATTTTTAATTTTGCATAGCCAACATTTTCCACATGCTCACGTTTGTTCCTTCAAAAGGCTAAGTGCTTTTTCCACCTCATGGCATTGCCCTTGCCTGACTTTTGCCTGTAATGGCTTCTTAGTACTTTGCATGGCTGGATCCTTTTCATCCTTCAGGTCTCATTCTGAATGTCACATGATTGCTCAGATAAAACTAGATCTATGTAAAGTAGATCCCCACCCTCTTATTAGTGATTAGAAAGGTCTTTTTAATTCCTACCCAGCATTGAAATAATCTATATTTATTTTACCCACTTGTGTATTTATTTATCCTTTTACCCCAATGTTCCTGAAAGCAGGATCCAGATCTGTCTTGACTCCATTTCACTTCCAGAGTCTAGTACCATCGCTGAAAATAACTTTGAAAATACACTCCAAATTCTTTTGGAAGAATGAACAAATAAATAAATGAATGAATGAACAGCTCCTCCACTCATTCATAAGCCAGAGTAAACCCCACCTCCATAATGAATTTTAACAGTTATATGTAATAATGATTACACTGTTCCATTTGTTACATAAATTAACTCACTTAATGAAGCCCAGCATTTACCTCCTTTAATTCATACACTATTTATATTCCAGGTCATTTATTTTGTATTTAATCATGTTATTTTCTTCCTTGTGGTAACATATATGTCTGATAAAATTAGCCATATTAACCATAAGTTTACAATTTAAAGCCATTGATGTTTTTACAATGTCTTGCTAACATCACCACCTTCCATTATCAAAATTTTTCATCACACAAACCATAAATTCTTTCCCCATTAAGCAATAACTCTCTATTTCTCCTTACCCTTGTCCCTGTAACCTTTAATCTACTTCCTGTATCTATGATCTTTCTTTTCTAGATATTTCATATAACTGTAATCATACTTTATTTGTCCTTTGGATTTGGCTTATTTCAATTAGCATGATGTTTTCAAAGTTCATCCATGTCACATCATGCATCATAACTACAATCAGTTTTATATCTAAATATGATTTCACTGGGTGAATATACCAAATTTTATAATTTGTTTATGTCTTCAGGGTGTTCTCAGGCATGGTCTTGCATATAGCACTTTATATGCCCAACTTTATGACTTTTTGGGTCACTTGTTAAATGGGCTGGAGTAACACATCAAAATGAAGAATATATTTCCTTGAAAATCCATAGAAGTCAACTAGGCATTGTGCCTCATTTTTGGTTGTAGGAAGGACTGTATACAAGGGACATCTTGATGTCCCACAGCACTGGATGCTTAGACATTTCACTGAGATGAAAGGCCCCTGAATATTTGTTGGATTTATTTCCAATCTTCAGACATGCAAATGTATTATTGATAAGACTATAGTAGTTGCTACAATTTTATCTCTAGGTCCAATAAGAATAATTTCATCAATGTAATGGACCAGTGTGATGTCTTATGGAAAACTAATCATTGGTCCTATGGACTAGATTATAAGATAGGGCAGGAGAGTTGACATAAACCTGTGGTACCACAATGAATGTTTATTGCTGTACTTGTCAGCTGAAGGTACACTGTTTCCTGCCATTTTTACTAAGAGGTAAATCAATATCTATATATCAGGTACCAGTGGATGTGTTGTTTGCCAAATCAATAGCTATATACCAGGAACCAGTAGATATGTTGTTTGCTCAAGTAGTGATACAACGTTTGGAAAAGCAGCTGCAATTGGAGTTACTGCCGTGTTAAATATATAATAATTCATTTTCACAATTCAAGAGTCATTGGGCTAAATATGACAGTTGAATGAGGACATGGTGGGTATAGCTACTGCTACATATTTCAAGTCCTTGATGTTGACACTAATCTCTGCAATCCCTTCAGAAACGTGGTATTACTTTTGATTTACTATTTGCTAAGTAAGGCAGTTCCACTTGACCTTTCTACCATAATAGTCCTCATTCAATATATCAGGGAACCAAAGTGGGGGTTTTGCTACTTGTTGAGTTTGTCTATTACAATTATGCATCCTTTAACTGGGGATGTAACCACAGAATTGGTTTTGGAGACCACTGGATCCACTGTGAGATGGACTTGAGATAAAACTTCATCACCTAAACTCCATAAACTCCTACTCTGAGTGGTGGACCACAGTGATGATTAGGGTATCCTGGAATTAGTGTCAGTTCAGAGATATTGTCCAGGAATTGCTGAAGTGTCTGATCATTTCCTTTTCCCCAAAGCTCAGCCACCCTGGTAAAAGACCATAGGTTCCTTTGGGGAAAGCCAAGAGGACTATTAATAGCAAAAATTTTTAGCAATGTGAAGTACCTTACCCCAAGGGGACATGATTTACCCTTCATTCAATGAATTCTGAGTCTCTTAAACTTTATTTAGTCTGGGAATTGATTGAGGGGCCATGACTCTTTTTTTTTTTTAATTCAAGTTAATGTTTGTTAATTTGGCCTAGAAATCTACTTATATAGATCACATAAGAATTTAATAGGCTGCCTATTTATTTCACTTCTAAGAACCTCATGGTCAACTAGCCAATGCCATGTCTCTGTGAGTTATACAGTTTTGATTACTGCTTTAACAGTGCTGTCCATTACAGTCACTATGCCCCCTCGTGTTTGGCAAATAAGTGCCACAATTATAATCCTGCCAACCTGGGATCTGATCATTCTCATTGTATTTAAGGATCCAAATAGAGTGTCAGCAGTTCCCACAGTAATATCTGGCCTACAGAGAAGAGTGACCACAGAGCTTTTCAGGGTACATGGTACTATCACAAATTTATTCATCACAGTTTGAAAGTTGTGTCCTCTGGGCACTTCTAGGTGGTTAAACTTGTCTCACATGATAAATCCACTCTAACATTCCAATATCCCTAAGCTTTTTACCTATTCATACACATTAAATCAGGGCAGGTCTGGCATTTCCACTTCACTTAGTGTAGGCCACTTTTTCTCCATGATTCAACTAAAAAAAGTCTTATAGCCTTTTTTAAAAATATTTTTCATTAGAGATATTGTTAGCTTAGCAAACAATCATGTACATGTGTAGAATTCCTATACAACACTCCACCAACACACTACATTACTGTGGAACTTTAGTTACAGATTATGAGATAATATCTTCAGTTTTACCACCATGGTCTATATCATACAGTTGGTATATATTTTTCATACCCACTTTTATTAACATAGTACATCTTTGGCATTCATGTAAAAATATTACAATATTGCTGTTAACTATAGTCCATTGGTTACATTAATTATATTTTTCCTATGCTTCTCAATATTCTTACCACTTTGCAATAGTGATTTACATTTGTTCACGTTCATAGAAGGACAATCTTGTATTTGTACTATTAACCACAATTCTCATCCACCTCTTTGTTCACTATGTTATTCAGTCCCTAGATTACTCTCTAGCTTTATTTCAATCGACAATTTACATCCCTAGACTACCCTTTTCAGTCACAATCCCATTTATAAACCAATTGTGTTACTTCTACTCATTATAATGTGTTACCATCAGCTCTATCCATTTCCACATTTTTACAATCAACTTAGTTAAAATTTCCATATATATTAAGCATCAGTATTTTTTCTCCACCCTCCTCCTATCTCCTAATAACCTATACTCTAGGTTTTAACTCCATGTGTTTGTTTTTGTATTTAATTCATGTTAGTGAGATCATGCAATATTTGTACTTTTGTGACTGGATTATTTCACTTAGCAGAATGTCTTCAAGGATCATCCATATTTATCATCTGTGTCCCAAATTCATTTCTTACAGCAGCACAATCTTTCATCATATTTATATACCACATTATGTTTATGCATTTGTTGGTTGATGGACACTTGGGATGTTTCCATCCTTTGGCAATTGGGAATAACACTGCTATGAACACTGGTGTGCAAATGTCTGTTCATGTCACAGTTTTCAATTCTTCTGGATATATTCCTAGTAAAGGAATTGCTAGATCATATGGCAGTTCTATATAAAGCTTCCTGAGGAACCAACAAACTCAATTCCACAAAGACTGCACCATTTTACATTCCAGCAACAATGATGGAGACTTATTTCTCTACATCCTCTTCAGCATTTATTGTTTGTTTGGTTTTTTTAATTAATAACCATTCTATGTAGTGTGAGAGATCTCATTGTCATTTTGATTCACAGTCCCCTAAAAGCTAGTGATATTGAACATTTTTAATATGCTTTCTTTTGCTCTTGGGAGAAATGCCTAAAGATTTTTGTCCATTTTTAAATTGAATTGCTTGCTTTTATATTCTTGAATTGTATGATCTCTTTATATAGCAGGGAAATCAACCGTATTTGATAAGTGGTTCCCAAATACTTTCTCCCATTGAGTGGGTGGCCTTTTCACATTCTTGATGAAGTCCTTTGAATCACAAAAGTCTTTAAGAAGATTAGGGGAGAAGGAAGATGGAGTCAGTTTAGGAGGGCACTCACTGACTAGCTCTTTGAGGACAGCTGATTGGGGACAGGGTCCTGCCCGGGGGTCTGTGCTGTGGGTGCATGGAGTGAGAAGATTGGGACATCTATCTGTAGGCAGCTCAGAGGTGTGGATTGCTCGGTGGAGATTTGTGAGTTTTAACCCTGCCCATGGAGGTTAACACAGAAGGCTGAACCCCATCCTCAGGGAAAAAGGCTGGTTTAACCCATGACTCCTGCCCGAAAACTGGTGACAGGGAGCATTCTCAGAGAGTGGGGGGATTCTGGTGGAGGGTCAAGAAGGCTGTCCTTTCTGTAGATTTTGCTGCCTGGAACCGCTTGCAGTTTTGGGGAACAAAATAGCTGGCTTGAAGAAGGACCAGGCTGAGGGAAGTGGTGAAACTGCTGAGGAAGTTGACTTACCGAGCTGCCCAGGGAAATGCCACAACCTCACACTGGCAAGCCCTTGAGAGGAAGCATTCTCAGAAAGTGGGAGGGTTCTGACAGAAGGTGGAAAGGGGTTTCCTTTTGGTCAATTTGGCTACCTGGACCCCCTCATAGCTTTGGGGAGCAAATAAGCTGGCTAGAAACAGTGCCAGGCTGAGGGGAGAGGCGAATCTACTGAGGAAGCCTGTTTTACCAAACAGCCCAGTGATACTCAGTCTTGCCTCCAGAGGGGGCAGAGTCAGCCATTTTTATCATTTTGCACTGACTAGCATCAGACCTTCAACACCCTGGGGAGGCTAGGAAGTGGGAAGTGCTTGACAAGTGTCCTTAGGCCTAGTTAGGGTCCCCTCAGTGAAGGGAGTGGTCTAGAAGAGGACATATTTTGGGTCCCTTATTTTGCAACAAAAAAAAAGAAGTCACTTTAAAAATGAATTTTTCTTTTTAATTTAGTTTAATAGCTAAAATCTGCCTCAAAACCTGCAGATAGAACCTTGCAGGGCAATTGACTGATAAATACAAGCATTCTGAGAGGTTCCACAAGGGCCCAAGAAGGACCACTGTTCTTCCTTAGATTTGGTTGACTGTTTCCTTGTGTGGTTGTTTCATTTCTCCCTGTTTATTTGTTGTCTCTTGCTTTTCTTTCCTCTTCCCACCCCCCCTTCTTTATTTCTTTCTTTTCTTTTCTTTTCTTTTTAAAATTAGGTGTTGCTAGCTTGTCTCTTCTTTGCTGTGCTTCTTTTTCAGTGATTTCTCATTCTCTGCCTATATTAATTTTCTATCCCAAGCTATCTCTTTTGCTTCCTTCATCGTTCTGCCTTCTGCTTTCTGTTGTGATTCTTAAATACCATGCTTTTTCATTATCCCACAACTTAAGGATGTCAATTTTTTTCTATATATTCTGTTTTTTTTCTTTTTTTATTAATATTAACTTTTTCCCTTCAGCCCTTTCTTTGCTCTTTCTCTCCCTCCTCATCATTCTAACCTTATAAATCATTATATATATATTCTTCTATTTGGTTTACCAGTCCATGGTAGGTACTCCACTTTTTTTTCCTACTACTCTACAGTGTCTACATTAGTTAAATATTCATTTCACTAAGTCTTATACAACCCCTCTTCTAACTTTTATCAATATTACTATTATCCTTCCTTTCTCACATCTTTTGATTCCTCTGGCCCTAATCTTTTGCCTTCAAGGGAACATAGAAAGAAGCAAGGAAATAAAAGAAGAGGAAAAAGTGTCAAAGAGGAAACATAACACACACATAGAACAAACAGCTAAATAAAACCCCAGAGCAGAGAGAAAAGTTAATCAACTGAATAAACCCATGAAGATAAAATGATGACTGGAGAGCAACAAAAAATTACAAACAACACTGAGAAACAGGAAGACATGGACGAGCCCAATGAACAAACAAAAAACCAGAAAGAGATGCTGAAGATCAAGCAACTAATCAAAACTTTCCAAACAAATATCATGGACCAACTTAATGAAGTGAAGGAAGAGATTAAGGATATTAAGAAGACACTGGGAGAACACACTGAAGAAATTATAAACATACATACAAAGATAACAGATATGATGGTGATCAATGGCACAATGCAAGAATTCAAAAAGACGCTGTATTCACATAACTGCAGATTTGAACAGGCAAAGAAAGAATTAGTGATGTGGAAGGCAATATATCTGAAATCAAACAGCTAGTAGAACATATAGAGAAAAAAATAGAAAAAAATCCAGCAGGGACTCAGGGATTTAACCGACAACACAAAACACACAAACATATGCATTATGGTCATCCCAGAAGGAGAAGAGAAGGGAAAGAGAACAGAATGAGTAGTGTTGAAGGAAATAATAGCTGGAAACTTCCCAACCCTATTGAGAGAGGTGGAAGTACAGATCCAGGAAGCACAGTGCACCCCAAACAGTATAAGTCCCAACAGGCCAACTCCAAGACATATAGTTGTCAAAATGTCCAATGCTCAAGAAAAAGAGAAAATACTCAAGACAGCAAGAAAAAAGAGAACCATCACATACAAGGGAAGCACAATAAGATTAAGTGCTGATTTCTCTTCTGAAACCATGGAAGCAAGAATACAGTGGTATGACACAGTCCAAGTACTAAAAGAAAAAAAGTTCGAGGCACAAATTTTCTATTCAGCAAAACTGGCATTCAGAAATGATGGAGAGTTCAAAATATTCACAGATAAACAGGAATTAAGAGAGGATGCCCATAAGAAACCTGCACTTCAAGAAATACTAAAGGAAGCTCAACAAGTTGAAAGGAAAAAACAAGGGAGAGAGAGTTGGAAGAGAGTTTAAAAACAACTAAAAAGACAAAAACAGAAACAAAACAACATATGGCATACATTAACCTAAAGAAAATATGGCTGAAGTAAGAAATTTGTTGCAAATAATAACACTGAATATTAATGGATTAAACTCACCAGTCAAGCAACACAGATTAGCAGAATGGATAAGGAAATATGACCTATCTTCATGCTGTCTACAAGAAACCCACCTTTGACCCAGGGATTCTAGGAGGCTGAAAGTGAATGGTGGGAAAACAATTTTAAAAGCAAACAATAGCTAAAAAATGGCAGGAGTAGCTATTGTAATATCAGACAAAATAGACTTTAAATGCAAAACTATTGAAAGAGACAAAGATGGCCACTATATATTAGTAAAAGGTGTAATATCTCAAAAAGAGAGAACAACCATAAACGTTTATGCACCTAATCTGGGTGCTTCAAAATACATGAGGCAAACCAAGTGGAAAAATAAATGCCCCTACAATTATAGTGGGGGACTTTAAAACACCATTATCATCATTAGACAGAACATCTATACATAGAATAAATAAAGAAACAAAGATCCTTTACAATACATTAAAGGACCTGAGCTTAATAGACATATTCAGAACACTACACCCCAATACAGCAGAAATTACATTCTTCTCAAGTGCACATGGATCATACTCCAAGATAGACCACATACTAGGCCACAGAACAACTCTCAATGAATTCAGAAAGATTGAGATTATACAAAGTAATTTCTCTGACCACAAAGGAATGAAATTGGAAATCACTATGGGCCAGAGAATCATAGTAGGCATAAAGATATGGAAGTTAAACAACACACTCTTAGACGAACAAGGGGTCAAGGAGGAAATCTCCAGAGAAATCAGTAATTACCAGGAAACTAATGAAAATGACAACACAACATATCAAAACCTATGGGATGCATGAAAGCTGTCCTTAGAGGGAAGTACATAGCCATAAATACATATATTAAAAAGAAGAAAGAGCTAAATTGGAGACCTAACTGCACACTTGGAGGAATTAGAAAAACAACAACAAACTAAACCTAAAGGATGTAGAAAGAAGGAAATAACAAAAATTAGAGCAGAGCTAAATGAAATAGAGAATAAGAAAGCACTAGAAAAAATAAACAAAACCAAAAGTTGGTTCTTCAAGAAGATCAATAAAATTGACAAACCCTTAGCCTGACTAACAAAGAAAAAGAGAGAAGAGATGCAAATACTCATAATAAGGAATGAGCAAGGGAATATCACTACTGACCCCATAGAAATAAAGAGCATCATAAGAGGATACTTTGAAAAATTATATGCCAACAAGATCAATAATTTAGAGGAAATGGACCACGTCTCTAGAAACTCACAAAGAGCCTAAATTGATGAAAGAAGAAATTGACGAACTCATCTGTCCAATTGCAAGTAAAGAGATAGACTCAGTCATCATAAACCTCCCAACTAAGAAGAGCACAGGACCAGATGGCTTCACAGCTGAATTCTACCAAACATTCTGGAAAGAGCTAACACCAATTCTACTTAAGCTCTTCCAAAAAACAGAAGTAGAAGGAATATTGCCTAACTCATTCTATTATGCCAAAATTACCCTAATACCAAAACCAAACAAAGGTACGACAAGAAAGGAAAATTACAGACCAATTTCTTTAATGAACCTAGACACTAAAATCATCAACAAAATACTTGCTAATCACATTCAACAACATATCAAAAGGATTATACACCATGATCAAGTGGGTTTCATCCCAAGTTTGTAAGGATGGTTCAATATTAGAAAATCAATCAATGCAATACACTACATAAACAGATTGAAAGAAAAAAATCACATGATCGTCTCTATAGATGCAGGAAATGCATTAGACAAAATAAAGCACCCTTTTCTGAAAAACACTGCAAAAATAGGAATAGAAGGAAACTTTCTGAATATAATAAAGGGTATATGTGGAAAACCCAAAGCTAACATCAGCTCCAATGGTGAGATCCTAAAAGCCTTCCCTCTGAGAATGGGAACAAAACAAGGATGCCACTATCACCACTCCTATTTAACATTTTCTTAGAAGTACCTGCTCAAGCACTGGGGCAAGTAAAAGATATAAGATGCATCCATTTCGGAAAAGAAGAAGTAAAAATTTCATTACTTGAGTATGGCATGATCTTATACATAGAAAGCCCTGAGAAATCTACAACAAAGCTTCTAGAACTTATAAAGGAGTTCAGTAATGTAGCAGGCTATAAGATCAATGCTCAAAAATCAGTAGATTTATGTACATCAACAATGAGCCATCTGAGGAGGAATTCAAGAAAAAAATACCATTCACAATAGTAACTAAAAGAATCAAATACCTAGGAATAAATTTAACTAGAGATGTATAAGACTTATATACAGAAAACTACACAAGCCTGTTAAAGGAAATCAAAGAAGACTTAAATAAATGGAAGAATATTCCCTCTTCATAGATAAGAAGACTAAACCTCATCAAGATGTCTATCTTACCTGAACTGAGCTACAGATTTAATGCAATCCCAATAAAAATCAACACTGTATATTTAAGGTACTGGAAAAACTAACTACAAAGTATATTTGGAAAGGTAAGAGGTCCTGAATTGCCAAAGACATATTGAAAAAGAAAAATGAAGTTGGAGGTATCATATTACCTGACTTTAAAACATACTACAAAGCTACAGTGCTCAATACTGCATGGTACTGGCACAAGGATAAACATACTGACCTATGGAACCTCATTGACAGTTATGATATAGATCCTTACATATACAGTCATCTGATATTCGACAAGGCCACCAAGCCCACTTAGTTGGGAGAGAAGGGCCTCTTTAACAAGTGGTGCTTGGAGAACTGGATATCCATATCCAAAAGAGTGAGAGAGGAATACCATCTCACACCTTATACAAAAATCAACTCAAGATGGATCAAAGATCTAAATACAAGAGCCAAAACCATAAAGACCTTGGAAGATAATGCAGGGAAGAATCTACAGGACATTGTAATAGGAAATGGTTTCATAAATTTTACACTGAATGCATGAGCAGCAAGAGAAAAAATAGATAAATGGGATCTCCTCAAATTTAAAAACTTCTGCACCTCAAAGGACATTATTAAGAAAATAAAAAGGAAGCCTACCCAATGGGAGAAAATATTTGGCAGCCATATATCTGATAGGAGCCTAATATCCTGCATATATAAAGAAATCCTACACCTCAAAAATAAAAAGACAAACAACCCATTTAAAAAATGGGCAAGTGACCTGAAAGACACTTGTCCATGGAAGAAATACAAATGGCTAAAAAGGACATGAAATAATGCTCCACTTCGCTAGGTATTAGGGAAATGCAAATCAAAACTATAATGAGATACCATCTTACACTCATCAGAATGGCAGCTATTATAACATCCAAAAAAAAGGGGGGGGGGGATAATGGGGTGGGGAAGGGGGCATGGTTTGGTATCTGGGAGTCTCCAGCACTCCATGTTTGACTTTGCTGTGACCTAAAACTTCTTTGAAAATTAAATGAAAAACTAGGAGACAATGGGGATTGAGAGGGGGAAGATGTCACGGCACACTGGACACCCGATAACACAGTGATAAAAGGAAGGAAAAAAAATGAAAAGAGAAAGGAAAAAAAAAAGAATATATATATATATATTAAAGGCATTTCCTTTGCTTTTTTGCCCATTTTTTTGAATGTCCCAATCTGCTAATTTTATTTTGTTTTGTTTTTGGTTTGTTTGTTTGATTATTTGTTTTTGTTTTTTTTTCCTTCTCTCATTTTTTTTCCCTGAGTTTCCTTATGTTTGTCTCTTGCATGTAAGCTTATCATAGTTGTTTCTTTTTCCTAGTAAATGTATTTGATTATTTTATGGACAACAGGTTCATGGAGGATTTAGATCACAGAAGGGTTACAATGGGTACTGCAGGGGATTATTGGTGGGGGGTGTCTGGGAGGGGAGATTCATGGGAATTAGTTCATCCGAATATACATGAAGGTAAACAAAATCGTTCTAAAGATCAAAAGATGGGGCATGGTCACGATGGGTGGACAATCACACAATAAATGAGGGAATCTGAATTCCTAACCTGGAGAGCTCAGCCACAGTCTCCAAGGGAGCAGCAATTGTCCTCTGAGTGCAGGGACAGTGTCTGTCAAAAGAGGATGACCCACTGATGTGTTCTTTTTATTGATGACATCCCTTGTGAGTCTTTGTTCTTGTAACTGAGACTTAGCCTGCAGTTGTGGGGTGCCTAAGGGTTGCCACCTGAGAGCCTCCTTGTTGCTCAAATGTGGCCTCTCTCTAAGCCAAACTCAGCATATGATTGCATTACCTTCCCCCCAATGTGGGACATGACTCCCGGGGATGACCCTCCCTGGCAACGAGGGATTAATACCAAGTGCCAACTGGCAACACAACTGGAAAAAGCCCTTGAATAAAAGGGGGAAAAGGTAAAGACAAATGAGTTCAAGTGGCTAAGAGACTTCAAAGAGAGTCGGGAGGTCATCCCAGAGGTAACTTTTATGCACACCTCAGTAGGAGCTCATAGAACATCAAAGTGCATATCACCCCACACAGAGGGGCTCCTGAGAGCTCTGGAGACACCCAGGTCCTATATAAGGGGGTATAGCCCCAGTGACTGATGCCTTATCTGTGGGCTTTACTTTGGAATCTGTGCTCCTGAGAGTGACAGAATTGGACTCAAATAAGTCCTCCCTGCACATGGTTTATCGGTCCCTTCTATTCAAACCTATATGTGATGCTGAAGTTTTTAGGTATACTTCCAGAGACTGGAGCCTCTGGCCTACCTATGTGCCAGGTGTGCATGGAATCTCAGTGGAGCTGCAACTCCTACCCTACAGCTCAATGGACTCATCCAAGTCACCTGGCAAGGAGACAACGATGAGCAATGGCCATCCCAGGGAATGGAGAGGGCCTGCATCTGCAGGCAGGATCATCCCACCCACCATATCCATGGGATATAAGCCCTCTCTCACTTGGAGTTGGAGTGGACATCACCATCCCAGTCCCCTCAGGATTGGGGGAAGAACTATAGACTAGAGTGGACTTGATGGTATTCTGTTGTACACATATGTTGATTCTAGAAATGGAAGTAATTATAACTGAGGTGGATACTGTGGCCACTTGACACTTTTGGGGCAGGGAGGGGATGAGTAATTGAAATACAGGAGCTTCTTTGGGATTTGGAGGTTGTCCTGAGTACCGTTGTGGCAACGGATGTAGGCCATTTTAAATCAGCACACACCACACAGAACTGTGTGGGAGAGAGTGTGGTCTACGATGTGAACTGTGGTCTATGGTTGGTGGCAAGGCCCCAGGATGTGTAAGTCCATTGAGGGTGGTGGGCCACACTTGTGGGAGATGTTTGTGTGGGATGTAGTGGGAGGTGTGGGAGGTGGGCAACATGGGAATCCCAGGGGGTTCTGTACAATATTTTTGGTAATCTAAGCACCTCTTAAAATATATTTATATATATATAAATAAAATAAATAAAAAAATAAAAAAATTTTAAAAAGTACGGCAGCTATTAAAAAACAGCAGACTATAACTGTTGGAGAGGATGTGGAGGAATAGGAACCCTCATCCCCTGCTGGTGAGAATATGTAATCGTCCAGCCACTGTGGAGGATAGTCTGGCGGTTCCTCAGAAATCTAACAATAGATCTTCCGTGTGATCCAGTGATTCCACTGCTGGGTATATACCCAGAAGAATTGAAAGCAAAGACACGAACAAATATATGCATACCAATGTTCATAGCGGCATTGTTCATAATTGCCAAAAATTGGAATCAGCCCCAGTGCCCATCAACAGATGAATGGATAAACAAAATGTGGTACATACATACAATGGAATATTACTCAGGTGTAAGAAGGAATAAAGTGCTAACACACGGGAAAACATGGATGAATCTTGAAGACCTTATGTTGAGTGAAGCAAACCAGGCATTGAACGATAAACAGTATATGACCTTGCTGATTTGAATTGCAGAAAGTGAGCAGTCTCTGAGATCCATTGTCTGAAAGATAGGTTAACAAGGGAGAGAAAAAGAAGAGAAGGTTGTGAGCCATCATGCATATGGACATAATCTATGGTAAATTGATAGAGTATAGTTGCATATTGAAGATTAGGACAGGTGGGTAGAGACACTACTGGGTTTGGTGGTGAAGTGCTGACAGATTAGGAAGGTTGCATTAGAATACCCAGGACACTGCAGGGCAGTTGGGAGGGTGATTAGGTGAACATGGGATTTGTGGGTATGAAGTTAAAAGTGCAGGATTGGGAATGCTATTATGGCAGTATGACAAGGGAGTGTCACTGGTTTAGGGTATAGGTTTGGGGGGCATTCATGAAGGGGTGCATCTGGAGTAGGCTTCTGGGGAATGTGTGAGTGTTCATCCTGTCATAAGGTGTTTTGTCGGGGAGCAGAGAACCACAGAGTGAGTGTGAAAAAGATTTATCCCCATCTTTGGGAGGGAACAGAAACAGACAGGTGGGGGTCTCTTAGGCAGAAAAGATGCATCCTATTAGGAGAGGATAATCAGCATGTCAAGACCTCTTGTTGCATATAGATATGAATCTTGTCCTCCAATGAGTTAAGACAGGGGAGTGTCATGAGCCCCAGGGGGATGGGGAGTAAGGAACAGAAAATATCAAACAGGGTGTATTTAGTGGTCATGGGAAATGTTTTCCATTACCTTACAGTAATGGACACAGGACATCATAAATATCATCAGAAATTATTAAACTGTACCATCTAAATGGTAAACTATATTGTAAACCATTGACAACATTTAGTAGCTATGTTTCACTATCGGTATAACAGTTATAACAATGCTACCATCCATATAAAAAAGTTTTTAATATGGGGTGAGGAAAGGGGAAGGAGATTGGGTATATGGGAGTCTCTAGTATTCTGTGTGTGGCTTTGCTGTGACCTAAAACTTCTTTGAAAATTAAATGAAAATTTGGGAGACATTGGGGAGTGAGAGGGGGCAGGTGCCACAGTGCAGACTGGACACCTGATAATGCAATGATAAAAAGAAAAGTGTTAAAAAAAAATTTTAATTTTTTTTGTTTTTTCCCATTTATTGAATATCCCAATCCTTTAATTTTATTTCTAGTATTTTTTTTAAGTTACCATGTATTTTATCTCTTATATTTAAATTTATCTTTATTATTTCATTTTCCTATTAATTGTATTTGGCTATTATATGGGCTTCATCTTCAAAGAAGGTTTTTATCACAGAAGGGTTACACAGGGGGCAGAAGAGGATCATTGCTGGGGCATGTCTGGGGATGGGAGTTTCATGGGAGGAAATTCACTTGAATATACACGAGAGATATATAAAATTGTTCAAATGATCAAGGGATTGAGCATGGTCACAGTGGGTAGACAATCACTCAATAAATGAGGGAATACTGAATTCCCAGCCAGGAGAGCTCTGCCACATTCTTCCAGGGAGCAGCAACAGTCACCTGACTGCAGGAGCAGTGTCTGGTAAAGGAGTAGGTTTCACTGATGGGTTTTTATTATTGATGACTAGCCTTACGAGTCTTTGCTCTTGTAATTGAAACTTAGCCTACTGTTATGGGGTGCCTCAGGGTTGCCACCTGAGAGCCTCCTTGTTGCTCAAATGTGGCCTCTCTCTAAGCCAAACTCAGCATATGAATGCATTACCTTCCTCCCAGTGTGGGACATGACTCCCAGGCATGAGCTTCTCTGGCAATGAGGGATTAATACTAAGTGCCAACTGGCAATACAACTGGAAAAAGACCTTGAATAAAAGGGGGAAAAGGTAAAGGCAAATGAGTTTATGTGACTAAGAGACTTCAAACAGAGTTGGGAGGTCATCCCAGAGGTAAAGCTTACGCATACCTCAGTAGGGCCTCATAGAACACCAAAGTGGATATCATTCCACACAGAGGTGCTCCTGAGGCCTCTGGAGACACCCAGGTCCTATATAAGGGAGGATAGCTCCATAGATTGATGCCTTATCAAGGGGCTCTACTTTGGAATCTGTGCTCCTGAGAGTGACAAAGTTGGACTCAAATAAGTCCTCCCTGACCATGGTCCATCAGTCCTTTCTATTAAAACCTATATGTGAGGATGGAGTTTGTAGGTGTACTTCCAGAGACTGGAGCATTGGGCCTGCGCATTGCCAGCTGTGCCTGGAAACTCGGTGGAACAGCAACTCCTACTCTATAGCTTAATGGACTCATCCAAGTCACCTGGTGAGGAGATGATGATGGACAATGGCCATCCCAGGGAATGGAGAGAGCCTGCAGCTGCAGGCAGGATAATCTCATCCACTATATCCATGGGATATAAGCCCCCTCTCACTGGTGTTGGAGTGGACATCACCATCCCAAACTCCTCAGGATTGGGGGAAGAGCTATAGATTAGAGTGGACTTAATGGTATTCTGTTGTAGACATAATATGATTCAAGCAATGGAAGATTACAACAGTGAGGTGGAGCCAGTGGCCACTGGACACTTTTGGGGCAGGGAAGGTAAAAGTAGTTGTAATACAGGTGCTTTTTCAGGACTTTGGAATTATCCTGTGTAACATTACAACGACAGATATAGGGCATTTTACATCAGCATATAACACATGCAGAACTGTGTGGGAGAGTTTGGTCTACAATGTGAACTATGGCCCATGCTTAGTGGCAAAGAAAAAAAAAGTCTTTAAGAAGGTCCCATTTATCCATGTTTTCTTTCTTTGCTCATGTTGTCAGTGTTATGTTTAATAATCCACCACCTACCACCAGGTCTTGAATTTTTTATTTTATTTTATTAATAATTTATTTTCAGTAAGAAAGACTGGCTAATGGGAGTTTTTCAGTAAAAACCTTTACAAGACCATTGCATCACAAATATACAGACACTATAAAAACTGTGTCATGGTTTTGGTTCTAAACAGTTATGCAGGTGGCCTCCATTTCACTTTCCAATAATGAAAAATGTTTATAATTCTAAAATACAGCAACCCATTTAAGACATGTTCACATATCAGCTCTTTCCTCACCCTATGTACATGATAGTAGCTTTTATATTTAGGTCTTTGATCCATTTTGAGTTAATTTTTGTATAAGGTGTGAGATAGGGTTCCTCTTTCTTTCTTTTGGGTATGGATATCCAGTTTTTGCAACACCATTTATTGAATAGAATTTCTGCCCTACCTGGGTGGGTTTGACATCCTTTTCAAAAATCACTTGACCATAGATGTGATGCTCTGTTTCTGAACCATCAGTTCAGTCCCACTGGTCTATCTGTCTATCTTTATATCAGTACAATGCCATTTTTACCACTGTACCTATGTAATATGATTTAAAATCTGAAAGTGAGAGTCCTCCAACTTCATTCTTCTTTTTAAAGATGTTTCTGGCTATTCAGACCCCTTACCCTTCCAAATAAATTTGATAACTGTGTTTTACATTTCTTTAAGAAATGCTGGTGGAATATTTATTGGGGTTGCATTGACCCTCAATATCAATTTGGGTAGAATTGACATCTTAAAGGTATTTAGTCTTCCAAATCATTAGTACAGAATATGCTCCCCTTTATTTAGGTCTTTTAAAATTTCTTTTAGCAATGCACTGTAGTTTTCTGAGTACAAGTGCTTTATATCCTTGGTGAGGTTTATTCTTAATAATTGATTCTTTTAGTCACTAATGTAAATGGAATTTTTTCCCTGACCTCTTCCTCAAATTTTGCATTTCTAGTATATATTCACACCACTGATTTTTGTGTATTAATCTCATATGCTACTACTCTGCTGTAATCTTTTATAGGCTTTCTTGGCTTTTTTTGTGGATTTTAAGGATTTTCTATGTATAGGATCATATCATCTGTGAATAGTGAAAGTTTTAATTTTTCCTTTCCAATTTGGATGACTTTTATTCTTTTTTCTTGCCTGATTGCTCTAGCTAGAACATCTAACACTATATTAAACAACAGTGTTGATAGTGGGCACCCTTGACTTCTTCCTGATCTCAATGGAAAAGATTTCACTACTTCATCATTGAGTACAATGTTATCTGTGGGTTTTTCATATATGGTCTTTATTGTGTAAGAAAGTTTCCTTTGAGTCCTATTTTTTATAGTATTTTTATGAAGAAAGGAGGCTGTACTTTGCTTTTTCTGTATCTGTTGATAGGTTCATGTGATTTTTCTTCTTTTATTTATTAATGTGTTGCCTCACAATGACTTATTTTCTTGTCTTGAACCACCCTTGTATGCCTGGTATTAAACCCACTTAATCTGACGAATATTTCTTTTAATGTGTTGTTGGATTCAATTAGCAAGTATTTTGTTGACAATTTTTGCATATGTATTCAATAGGGAAATGGGTCTGTAATTTTCTTTTTCTTATTATGTTTATCTGGCTTTGGTATTCGGGTGATATTGCTTCACAGAATGAATTTAGTAGCATTCATTCTTGTTTACTTTTTTGGAAGATTTTAAGTAAGATTGGTATTACATCTTTGAATGCTTGATAGAACCCACCTGTGAAACCATCTGGTCCTTGGCTTTACATTTTGGGGAGTTATTTAATGACTATTTCAATCTTTTTACTTGTGATTGGTTATTTATTTATTTATTTATTTATTTATTTATTTATTTATTTATTTAGCAAATACAGTCCCTCACTACCACAAATTATGCAGTCAAATATCCCACATTTGGGGAAATTGTAGGATCAGCACATCCAGATGCAATGGATAATCCTTGCCCTGGGAAAACCATCTTTGTGATCATGGTATCTCTTCTGCCAAGTAAGTTTGTGAATGATTTTTTGAGGTCTTCTATTTTTATTGGCAGAGATTATTAACTTTTATGTCCAACAGACCCTTATGACAGTCAGGTGAAAAACACAGAATGCGTAATAAGTCCACATTAAACTGTGTATTATTTCATAAATATATCACACCCACACCAAGACATCTCCACAAGGATAATGTTTTTTTTGTTAATTTAAATTCAAGTTCATGGACTCCTTGTTAAGAACCCTTGTTCTAAGGTAAGTGAAGTTTGTTTGAATGTTCCAGGGAATTATTTCATTTCATCTACATTGTCTAGTTTGTTGGTATACAGTAGTTCATAGTATCATAGGTCTCTTTCATTTCTGTGGGGTTAGTAGTAATGTCCCCATTTTCATTTTTTCTTTAACTTACTTACATCTTCTCTTTTATTTGTCCATCTTGCTAGGGGTTAGTTGATATTGTAAATTTTCTTGAAGAACCAATTTTTGGTTTTGTTAATTTTCTCTATTTTTTTTTTTTAAATTCATTTATTTCTGCTCTGATCTTTGTTATTTCTTTCCTTCTGCTTGCTTTGGGAACAGTTTGTTGTTGTTTCTGTAGTTTATCCAGCTGTGTAGTTAGGCCATAAGTCTTTCTTTTTTTTTAATAGTAAGCACTAAAGATTATAAATTTCCCTCTCAGCACTGCCTCTGGTGAATTTCATAGGTTCTGATATGTTGTGTTCTCATTTTCATTCATCTCAAAATATTTATTAATTTTGCTCACAATCCCTTCTTGGACACACTGATTATTTGTGTGTTGTTAATCTCCATATATGTGTGAATTTTCCTTTTTTCTATCTGTTGTTGATTTCCAACTTTATTCCATTATGATCAGAGAAAGTGCTTTGTATAATTTTGATCTTACTGAATTTATTGACATCTGCTTTGTGACTGAACATATGGTCTATCGTGGAGAAAGATCCATGAGCACTTAAGAAGAATGTATATCCTGCTTTTGAGGGTGCAGTGTTCTGTAAATGTCTATTAGGGTTAGTCCATGTATCTTATTCAAGATCTCTGTTTATTTATTGTTCCTCTGCCCAGATGTTCTATTCATTGCTAAGAATGGTGTATTGGAGTCTTCCAACTCTTATTGTAGAGACATCTATTTCTCAATTCAGTTTGACAATGTTTGCCTCATGTACTTTGGGGCATCCTGGTTAGGTGCATATACATTTCTTATTTTATCTTCTTGGTGAATTGCTTCTTTTATCAATGTATAATGTTCTTCTTTGTCTCTAATAACAGTTTTACTTTTAAAGTTTATTTCATCTCATATAAGTATAATTACTCCAGGTTTTTTGTTAGTGCATATGTGGAATATCTTTTCCAGCCTTTCACTTTCAATGTATTGGTATCCTTGGGTCCAAAGTGAGTCTCTTGTAGATAGCATATAGATGTCTCATATTTTCTTATCCATTCCACAAGTCTGTGTCTTTTGATTGGGGAGTTCAATACATTAACTTTCAGTACTATTACTGTGAGGCATGTCTTTATTAATCTATTTTGACCTTTGGGTTTTATCTGTCATATCGTATTTTCACCCTCTTTTTACAACTTTAGTTACATACTGATATAATCTTCATTTCTAGACTCTATTCCAAGCCCCTCTCTCCCGTATTTTCTTTTCAGACTCTATTACTCCCTTTAGTGTTTTCTGTAAAACTGTTCTCTTGGTTACAAACTCTCTCAGTTTCTGTTTATTTATGAATACTCTAAAGTTACCCTTATTTTTGAATGTCAATCTTGTTGGATATAAGATTCTTGGCTGGATGTTTTTCTTTTGCAGTATTTTAAATATATCATACCATTGCCTTCTTGCCTCCATGGTTTCGGATGAGAAATAAGCACTTAATCTTATCAGACATCACTTGTGTATGATGCATTGCTTTTCTCTTGCTCTTCTTGGAATTCTCTCTTTGTCTTTTGCATTTGACATTCTGATTAGTATCTCTTCCATATTAAAAATATTCAGATTTATTCAGATGGGGGAACACTGTTCTTCCTGGACACAGATATCTATTTCTTTCAATAAGGTTAGGAAATTTTCTGCCATTATTTCTTTAAATATTCCTTCTGCCCCTTTTTCCTTTTCTTCCCCTTCTAGGACAACCATAACATGTATGTTTGCATGTCTCTTGCCATCATTTATTTCCCTGAGAACTTGTTCAATCTTTTCATTCTTTCTTTACCTGTTTTTTTGTATGTTTGCTTTTGGAGGCCATGTCTTCAAGCTCACTGATCCTTTCTTCTGCTTCCTCAAATCTGTTGTTATATGCCTTCAGTTTATATATATATTTTGGGTATCAGGCCCAGGGTTGAACCTGAGACATCATATTGGGAATCCAGCACTCTACCACTGAGCTGAATTGGCTGCCCCAAGTTGGTCTCTTTGTTTACTTGTTTGTTTTGTTTTTAGGAGGCACCAAGACCTCCCATTTGGGAAGCATGTGCTCAAAAATTTGAGTCTCATCAACTCCCCTCCAGTGTATTTTTACTTCTATTTATTGTGCCTTTCATTCCACTAAGATCTGTTATTTTCTATGTATTATTTCAATTTCTTCTGTGTGCTCACCCAGTGTCTTCTTCACATCCTAAAGAGTTAGGCATCTCATTGAATTTATTAAGGAAACTTGTTCAAACATCTATGATTAGTTGTTTCAAGTCATTCCTGTCATCTTTAGGCTTATCTTGTTCCTTTGACTGGGCCATACCTTCCTGTTTCTTGGTATGAGTTGTAATTTTTTGTTGGTGTCTTGGCTTCTCACTAACTAAATGTATTTATTCTGGGTGCAGTTTCTCCCTTTAGTTTAGGGCTTTCTTGCCCTTTCTTCCTTGTTGTTTGTGTAGTAGGAACCATAAGCTGTGGAGGCTGAGGTTGCCCTCATTGCCCCAGGAACGATGAAGATTGTCCTATCCTTCTTCCATGTCAGATATAGGGTCAGAACCACAGCCATGTGCAGTAATCCAAGCTATGAAGTCCAAGACCATCTGTAGTTGCCTAGAGAAACTGATGGAGCTTCATCCCCCTTTCTCCCCTGCCTAGGGTGTGGATGGAGTTGCTTGTGTGGGCAGGAAACTAAGCATACAGGACAAAACTGATGCCGTTGCCCAGATAGACTAATGTAGCACTGGTGCCCCTCCTCTGGTTCCAAGGGTGGAGGTGGACCCCTGGAGTGCCCAACAATCTAAGCCAAGTGGGCTGAAAGCATTGCAGTTTTCCTGAGAGACTGAAAGGCCATTGTCCCTTCTGCCCTTTAAGGGGTGGTGATAGAACCACCGGTGTCTTACAAAGTAGCCCATGTGGACTGAAAACACCTGCAGTTGTCTAGCCAGGCTGAGGAAACACATCTTCCCTCTTATCCTATTGGAGGATGAGGTAGGAGCCTCAGGCACACCAGAGTCCAGTCAGTGCAGGCTGAATGTGCCTGCAGTTGCCCAAAGAGGTTAGAGAAACATTGCCTCCTTCTTGTCCTATTGGTAGGTTGGGGTGAAGCCAACACACTTGACAGTCCAGTCTATGCAGGCCTAAAGCACCTGCAGTTGGCCAGGGAAGCTGAGGAAACACAGCTTCCCTACTATCCTATCAGGGCCCATGATGCATTCATAGGTGTCTGACTATTCCTATTCAGTCTGTGTAAGCCCTTAAAGTCCTTTCTAAGCACTTATAGCAGAACACTGAATCAAGAAACTCTGCTGAGTGGGCCTATATCAATAAATTCAGCCTTATCCAAATCTATGTTCCTTCCACCATTATCGCTTCTTAATATCCATCTCCACATATATATTCCCCTAATTTCTGTCTATATAAATTGGAAAAAATCATACAGTTCTTTAGGAGCAGAGCACACCTCCTCTTGGGTCACATTTTGTACCATGCCTTTCAGGTCTTTTAAGACTTCAGACTATCGGTCTGGAAGCAAAGGGGGTAGTGGGGGTGAGTTATTAGAGGAATTAATGGTTTCTTGTGAATCAATTATTTCATGGGATTCCTTTACAGTTCCATCTGGTGAAACAGGTTAATCTCTGAATGAGGAATGAGGGCCATATCCTCACGAAAGTCAAATTACAGGTCTCTCAAGCAAAGCATGTGTACTGGCTTGGAGTTAAGTCTCTGGAAAAATATTTCTTAATCCATTCCTGTGGGTGTGGGCCCATTATAAATAGGACCTTCTGATGAAGTTACTTCAGTTATGTTGTGGCCCAAGTGAATCAGGTGGGATTTTAATCCAGATTGCTGAAATTATTCATCAGCGTATTAAAAGTCAGACAGAGAGAAAGGCCACAAGGAGCAGCAAGATCTGGAAGAAAAGGAAACTAAAAAGAGACCTGTGTTTTGCCATGTGTCTTAAAAGCCAAGAAATCGGAGGGCAAGATGGCGTTAGTGTAGGAGGGTGCACACTGCAAGCTCCCAGAGCAAGGCTCCCCGGGGTCCTGCCCGGGGGTCTGTGCTGTGCACGCATGGAGTGAGAAGCTTGGGACATCTGTCTGCGCGGATCAACGGCGTGGACCGAACGGTGGAGATTCGTGAGTTTTGAGGCTGCCGGTGGAGGTTGGCACAGGCGGCTGAGCCCCGTGGTTACGGAAAAAAATAATAAAACGGCCATTTGGAGCCGCGGGCGGGGCAAAAAAAGTTTTATTTTCTGGGGAGCTGGCTGCCTGGCGCCCCTTGGACCTTGTGTGAACAGAGCAAACGAGCTAGTCAGCACCCGGTGAACCAGAGAGGGGATTTTGGTCGGGGAACGCAGCTGATTTCCCTAGCCACCCAGGGATAAGACCCGGGCCGCTGCGGAGCCAGGAGGAAGGGACACTTCCCAAAAAAGGGAGGGTTCGGTTGGAAGACAGGGAAGGGTATTTTATATTTTTAGACATCGATCTGGCTGCCTGCACCGCCCCATAGCTTTGGGGAGCAGATAAGCAGACCTGAAGTAGCATTAGGCTGAGAGCAGACGCGAATCTGCACTCAAACTGATTTACTGAGAAGCCCGATGACGCTGGAGCTCGGCGCCAGAAGGGGCGGAATCCGCCGCCTTTAGCACTCCTCACTGACTAACATCAGAGTTTCAGCTAACCTGGGGAGTGCGGAAAATGGGACGTGCTTGATTAATTTCCACGGGCCCAGCTAGGGTCCCTTCCGTAAGGGGGTTGGTCTAGAAGAGGAATTATTTTGGGTCCTGCATTTGGCTTAAAAAAAAAAAAAAAAAAGTGAGGTCACGTCAACAAATGAAAAATAAATTCTTTTTAATTTAGTTTAATAGCTAAAAGCTGCTTCAGGACCTGCATATAGAACCCTGTGGGGAAATTAATTGATAAACACAAGTAGGCAGGAAGGATCCACGTGGACCCTAGGGGAATCATTGACCCCCCTTAGCTCTGTTTGACTGCTTGCCTGGGTGGATCATTGGTTTCTTTCTGTTACTTTCTGGTCTATTGCTATTATTCCCATTTTCCTCCCCCCTTCCTTTTTCCTTTTATTTTATTTTTTAAATAGGTGCTGCCAGCTGGTAGCTTCTTTGCTGGGCTTCTTATTCAGTAATTTCCCACTCGCTGTATATATTGATTCTGTATTACAAACTATCGCTTATCCTTCCTGCATGTTTCTGCCTTCTGTTTTCTGTTGTGGCTCTTAGAGACAACATTTTTTCATAGGCCCACAACTTAAGGGGGTCAATTTTTATCCCATCTATTTTGTTTTCTTCTTCTTTTTTCTTTTCTTTTTTTTTTTATTAGTATTAACTTTTTCCTTTCAGACCTTTCTCTACTATTTCTCTACCTCCTCATAATTCTAGCCTTCTAAATCACTATATATATATATTCCTCCATTTGTTTTCCCAGTCCATTACAGGAACTCCATATTTTTTCCTAGTACTCTACACTGCCTACACAAGTTAAATATTCATCTCATTAAGTCTCATTTTGCCCCTCTTCTAACTTTTATCAATATTTCTATTATCCTTCTGCCTTCCTTACATCTTTTGATTCCTCTGGCCCTAACCTTTTGCCTTCAAGCGAACATAGAAAGAAGTAAGGAAATAAAATAAGAAGAAAAACTGCCAAAGAGAAAACTTAACTCACACGCAGAACCAACAGCTAAATAAAATTCTAGAGCATAGAGAAAAGCTAATCAACTGAACAAACCCATCAAGATAATATGATGACCAGAGGGCAACAGAAAAATACAAATGACTCTGAAAAACTGGAAAACATGGAACAGTCCAGTGCACAAAATAAAAACCAGGAAGTAATGCAGTACATCGAACAACTAATCAAAGCTATCCAAACAAATATCATGGACCAACTTAAAGAACTGAAGGAAGAGATTAAGGATATAAAGAAGACACTGGGAGAACATACTGAAAAAATAACTAACACACCTAAAAACGTAATGGATATGATGGCGAACAAAGACACAAGTCAAGAAATGAAAAAGACGCTGGACTCACATGGCAGCAGAATTGAACAGGCAGAGGAAAGAATTAGTGATATGGAAGACAATACAGTTGAAATCAAAGAGATTGTAGAAAACATAGACAAAAAGATAGAAAAAATCCAGTATGGTCTCAGGGAATTAACCGATAATGCAAGACGCACACACATACGCATTATGGGCATCCCAGAAGGAGAAGAGAAGGGAAAGGGAACAGAAGGAGTGTTGAAGGAAGTTATGGCTGAAAACTTCCCAACTCTATTGAGAGAGATGGATGTGCAGATCCAGGAAGCACAGCGCACTCCAAATAGTATAAATCCCAACAGGCCAACTCCAAGACATATACTTGTCAAACTGTCCAATGCTCAAGACAAAGAGAAAATACTCAAGGCAGCAAGAGAAAAGAGAACCATCACATACAAGGGAAGCACAATAAGATTAAGTGCT
>JAKSZT010054267.1:7418031-7460048 GCA_026826555.1 Tolypeutes matacus | reverse complement strand
TGCTCACATATGGTGATTCTTGCAATGCAAGAAATTATAACAATGAGTGGAGCCAGTGGCCACTTGACAGTTTTTGGGTAGGGAGGGGATGAGCATTTGAAATACAGGGGCTTCTTTGGGAGTTGGAGGTTGTCCTGAGTACTGTTGTGGCAATGGATGCAGGCCATTTTAAATCAGCACACACCACTCATAACTGAATGGGAGAGAGTGTGGTCTACAGTGTGAACTTTGGTCTATGGTTGGTGGCAAGGCTCCAGGATGTGTAAGTTCATTGAGGTTGGTGGGCCACACTGTGGGAGATGTTTGTGTTGGATGTGGTGGGAGGTGTGGGAGGTGGGCAACATGTGAATCCCAGTGGGTTCCGTGTAATATTTTAGGTAATCTAAGCACCTCTTAAAATATATGTATATATATATATATAAATAACATTTTTGTAAGCAAATACACATATATGCATATATATTTATATATCATTTTGCAAATGTTTGTATGTATTGTGAGAATTTTGATTTTTACCCATAATAAAAAAAAATAAAAAATAAATAAAAAAAAAACTTAGGAGAGAGGATAAAACTTGTAGGTAGCTTCTATGGATATTATGTGTGAAACTGCTCATTAGTAACACCCTCCCTTTTTCTTCGAGTGGGGATGGAGTGAGGAATTCTAAAACCAGTACACAGGAAGTGTTAATGCAGCCCAATTCGGGAGATCATTTCTAAGTGAAGGAAAAACAAAGGCTGTCTAATCAGCCAGGGAGCTGAATCATATAACTTTGCATTCTCTAAGTGCCTTGAACTTAGCAGGTGTGTGATAAATGTCTGTAAATTGTACTATAAATAATGTTTGATGTTCACTGGTTTCCTGTTTACCCTAACATTGCCAAAGATGGTAATTTGCAAAGGATATTTATTTATTCATATTAAAACAAGTAGGTTTTAAAAATAAAAAAAAATAAAAAAAAAAGCCAAGAAACCACAAAGGTTGCAGTCCAGTAAATTGATACTGATGCTGGCAAGAGGCAAGCATTCTAGTCACTGAAATTCTTAGCCAATAAATTTCTTTTGTTATGCTAACCCATTGAATGGTATTTGTTTTAGCAACTAGGGAACTAAGACAGTAACCATTTTATTGGCATGAAAGACTATCATATTCTGGTTTTGATTTGTTTTACCTAATGGTTAAGGAATTTAACCATTTTCATTTGCTACTTAGCACAATAAGAAAATTAAAAAAAAACAAAAACACTTAACTGTCATTATTTACAGGTGATGGGGCTGTCTCCACAGGAAATAGTAATGATCATAAAAAATAATGTGAAAACTTGGCATAAATATAAAATACAAAAATCAATTATATTTCTTTATATTACCTTCAAACAGGCTTTTTCAAAGCTGGTATTTTAAAGCAGAAAACCATGATAAGGAAAAAGCAGGATAGTGGTGGCTTAGACAATGGAGGAAATAACATCATTATAAATTTGGCAGAATATATCCAATGGGTGTTTTTTTTTTTCAGATATTCTGGGTTGAGTGTATTAGCATGAGCAGCTTGAATGGTAATAACTGTTTGCTAGATAAGTTGACTGAAACTGACTCAATGGTCACCCATGGGAAAGTTGGAGCAACTGATTAGGTAGGAACCTGCCAAAGTATGTCTATTTTAGTCTTGAAAAATTCATTGATAAGATTGGAATGGGGATTGAAACCAAGAATTGTTGTATGGCAGCCTAGTATTTTTATTAGTTATACATGTGGAGATGTTAAGCAATAATGCTGAGCTAACACTCATTGAGTACCTACTCATTCTGGGGCCAGGCACTCTTCTAATTGCTTTTCTTTTCTCAGGTTTTTGCTCTGCATGACAACCATGTAAGGAATATATTATTATAATTTATAATTTACAGAGGAAGTAGCTGAGACACAGAGTGCTATCTAGATAAAGAAATACGTGAGTCTGAACCTCAGAGAAGCTGGTATAACTGGAGGTGTAATCTAGGATGTAATCTGTTACAGACAGCCATGTATTTAATGAAGCAAATGAGAGAGATGCATCAATAGGGAGAAGAGGACTAAGTGCTGAGCTCTAGGGTGATCTGATATCAAGAAGACTGTCAGAAAAACTGGAGCTGTGCAATGTGAATGTCTGAGTCATGATTGTTTAGTCAATAACAGCAGAACGTAACAAGTTGTGTGCTCTCTTTATCAATTTAAATAACTGCTAATTTTTCATAATGCTAAAATAGCTACCTTAGCTCTCTTATTTCTCCAAAACTAGAACAAAAATGTACATATTATACAGTTTTAATATATTCTTTGTGAACTTACTTTAAAAAAAAACCTCTATAATATAATGTTTGAGCTGGAGTAGAATTTTTTTGCTTGAATGATTGTACATTTAAACACATAGCCAGAGGAAGGGGTGTCAGCACTTACACATCCCATGGTGTGAGTGAGAGAAATAGATCTGTCTCCAAAGTAATGATAAGGATAGCACATTTGATTTGTGCACAATCTAAATTTTTCTATCACTTTCTTATTCAAGCTCTTTTCTCTATCTTTTTTAATTTTAGAAGGTACCAGGGATTGAAATGGGGACCTCATACATGGGAAACAGGCACTCAACCACTGAACTACACCCATTCCATTTTTTCTCATTTTAATTAATTCTAAATTGCATTTAAAGTAGTATCAAATTATTTATTCCTATTTTCACAGATGAAAGAAATAAGCTGTGTAAAGTTAATAATCCTAAAGTAGTAATTAATTGCTTAATTAATTAATTAATTCAACAAACATTTTTGGGTTATTTGTAAGTACCAGCCACAGTATATGTACCAGACATATAATGACAAACAGAACAGACAAGAATTTTCTTTACAGAACATAATTATGTGGTACAGGCAGATGATAAACAAGGAAAATATCACACATATAACATTATAAAGGGAGGGATATGTGTTAATTTAGCAGCATCCCAAATGTCTCCTTCACTAAAGGTCATCTCTTTACTGTGACACCAGTATAAGTAAAATCTTTGAAAATACTCTGGTACTCTGGGATGTCATATTATATATATATATATATATAAACACATGATTTAATTTGTTTCATTTTATTGTTTTTTTATCTTCCTCCTTGTTGGTTTTCAGTTTTGAATATAATTCTGCAGCAGATAATATGACACAAAGCAATTCATTTGGGGGTTTGAGAATCTGTAGTATATTCAGTGACTTCCAAGAGGAAGTGTGAGAGTGGAGACATCACGAGGAATGGATGGGGAGTTATTCCTCTTCCCATCTGCTCTTTGCATCCTTCCCTGTAGATTATGACAAAATTGAAACCTCTCTTTTTGTATTTTACAACTTTTAAGAGAACCAGTGGAATTTTTTCTGCATGGCCTTTTGAAAAGTTATGGCAAGTTAATTTATTAAAACTTAAACTGAATGTAAAATTTTCCCCTATTTTTCTTCTTTTCCTACCTTATTCAAGGAGGTAGTTGGGTTCTGCAAAGCAGAAGATGCCAAAGGTGTATGGCTCTTCAGGATTGTTTCATAATCAGGTCATTGAAGTGGTCCCACTGAGTGAATTGGGGACTGAGGGGAAGGTTGGTTGGAATGGGAAAGGAGAGTCCTAGATATTGGGAAAGGACAGGGCCCAGCTTATGATACTGTCCTGGGGTAGGTGGCCACAACTCAGAGGGAAATGGTGGACCTAAGGAGGCAAATCTACTAATTGTACTCTTGGCCTTGACAAGCTGCCCATGCTCAAACAGGGCATGGAAGCAGCAGAGCCAATGCTTCAGGTAAATCTCATTGGCTTGGAAAAGGGGTATATTAATCCTCCTTTCCAATGTCTTGGTACATCATTATATCCTGGAGAAAATTGCAGAACCATAGGCATTTGGGAGTCATCTGAGAAGAAATACTGTTAAGTTTTCTGATATTTTGTAAACAGGCAGCTATGACATGGAGTTTTATTTACTTAAAGAAATATCACAAAAAAATTTATTGCACATATAATTTTATGCACACATTCACACCTATAAATACCTATCTGTAATTCATCCATTCAGTGAACAAAGATCCATTGTATAAAGTCTACATGTCAGATGTTATACCAGATGCTCTTGAAAATGAAATGACTAGAAGTTCCCTCAATGTTTGAAGAGAAAAAGGGCCAAGTCAAAAAATTATTTTAGTTATCTTTTTGCTTTATAGCAAGTGAACCCTAAATGTAGAAGTTTAAAACAACATCCACTGCATTCACAACTTTTCAGGTTGGCAATTTGAGGTTCTTATGGGATAGTCCAGGCTCAGCTGCACTCCACTGTGGTCCCTCATGTATCTGAAACCCACTCTCATGTCAGCAGGTGGACTCCAGAATAAGTATAGAGGTTTGACTCAAGCAGAGAACAATGGATTTTTGCCTGTATGCACTCCTAAACTTCCCAGACAGGTGATCTGAGAGGTCCTGAGCTCAGTCCTTTTTTGTGAGGACAATTATACCCCTGTTCCAGAGGCCCCAAAGAAAAATACATAAAGGGACTAAGGACATTCACAATAACATTTCCTGGGTCTCAGGATCAGTAAGATGAAATAACAGTGACCCAGATTACACTTTTGAGTAATGGAACTTCTAGGAACCCGATCGCACAATCCCATTCTACTGGATATGTATGATGGATAAGTCCTTTGGAGGAGTCACCATACATTTGTTGATTCAACAATTGTGTTTCAAGTATCCACTATTTGTGAGGCAGTGCCATATTTTCTGCAAATGCAAAGATAAGTTAGACCTGGTCTTTACCCCAAAGTTGCTACAGACTGTTTGAAAGAGACAGATTTGTGACTAAAAATCTCCCATCAACCGTGATTAGTGCCACAATGGGGGATAATTAAGTGCTCTGAAATTATTAAGCAGGAAAATACCTAGTTAGCACATGCTTAGTAAGCTGTGCCCTAAGGATAGCAATAACAGCAGATATTCATATGGTCTTATTCTGTACTAGCCCTTCACTGTTTTCAATATTCCCATGTATTAGCCTATTTCATCCCACCTACAATACTATGAAATTATTTAATAGAGTACTCCTTATCTTACAGATGAAAAAAGTAAGGTATGGAATGTTCAACTGAAATGTCTGTGGTCACATGACCAGAAAAGGGTGGAGCTGGGACCAAAATGCAGGAGCTCAACTGTCTTAAACTCCATGTGACCCTAAGCCCTTCTAATCAGAAGGAACAGCTTTTATGAAAATTCAGACACAAAGGGAACTGAGAGTGGTTCTGAGTGGGCATTTTGTGACCAGGGCTGGAGAAACAGGTTTCAACCAGAGTCAAATGAAAGATTTAGAAGGAAACAATGGTCCATCATAGTTAGGCCCTGCTGCCCAATCACTCTACCTCAATGGATGGCCATTTATTTGAGGGCAGGGAGAAGTTGTAATTCACTTTTATTATAAAAAAATCTCTGTCTTCCCACTACCAATCCCCTGCTTCAGCAATTGTGATGTGTTTCATGTTGCCATGTTTGGGATCAAACTGGGTGGGCACATAGAACTGAATTATGTCAATGATGATGTCACACAAGAGTTACTGTAAGCCTTGGTGCTCATTCAGATACTATCTGCTCTTCAATGACGTTGTCAATCTGAGATCTGCCTGTGGGAGAGAAAATTTGGCTCCCACTTGAAGGCTATTCAGGACTAAATCAGAGTCCCTAACTTGGGATAGGTTGGGCCATCAGCTAAACTAGGAGAAGGGATAAAAATCCTTCAGAGGCTGTTCTTGGTTCATATCCACACAGACAGGAAGAAACAGCAATCTGGAATGAAGAGGCCTTTAAACTTTTAGGTACAGCTGGAAGGAAATTTGCCTCTGATTTGTGAGGGGTCTAATTTCTCCTAGGTCAGATTTCTCCTGATAGCTCCTGGATCTATTTCCTCATGGGCCAAAGGAAAGAAAATAAATTGTTTGAAATGAAGTGCACTGAATCTTTCACTGCAAAAGTACTTCCCATCATTTGGTAAACATTTAAAATATGAATGCATAAATGAAGGGTAAATGATTGAGCAAACACAAAAATTCTATTTTGAGTCTGAGGGATCTTCCAGAATAGGCATAGGCAAATTACCCAATTATATGTATTATTGGCCAAAGGAGTGCTGATGCAAAGTACCCAAAATATGTTGGCTTTTATAAAGGATATTTATTTGGGGTAAAAGCTCACACTTAACAAGGCCCTAAAGAGTCCAACTCAAGGTTGGTTTCTCACCCAAAGTCATTTGTCACATGTTGAAGCAAAATGATGGGCAATGTCTGAGAGGGTTCAGCCTTCCTCTTTCCCCTTAAGGCTCTGTGGTTCCTGCTTCTTTTCACCTCATCTGTAGGCTGGAGGGTTTATTTCTTTCCAGGCCTTCTCAGCTGCTCAGGGATCTGGTCTTTTCAGCTGCAAACTATCAGGTAAATGACTCAGCTCTCCCCAGGGCTTCAGCATCAAAATTAATTCTCCTCTCAGCCATGTCTCTGGAGCTCTCTCTAGTCCTTTGTATTATTCTGTGTCTTCTTGATTAAGTGTCTGTTTATATAGCCCACAAAGAGGGTAGGGACTCAACTCTTAGTCACCATAATGATGTGGTTAAATCAAAGCCCTAAACTTGATTTAATAAAGTAAACATAAAGCCTTTGAATTTAAATCAAAGGTTAGCATACCTAGAGGAGCAGACCAATCTACAAACATAATTTATATCTCTTTCTGGAATTCATAAATGTTATCAAACTGCCACATCAGGTCTGTAATCTTACTGCTTTACATATATAGAAAGGGACGGACTAGGTAGACAACTGTGGTAGAGGGGTGTGGGCCTGGGAAAGAGTGGTTAGGAGATTCATAATTCATTTTAATTATATTTTCTAATAAGATTGAAACTCCACAGCTCAGACAAAAGCAAAGTCTGTAAATAAGATGGCTCCCCAAACTGACCAGAAGTCCAGTAGCAGAGGTGGGTGGCGCTGTCCAGGGTGCTGACAATAGTTAGTGTCATCTCTAGTTCTGTCTCCTTCCCTGTATCCCTATGCTTCAAATAATCTTTTTGACCTTTCACATTCCTTCAGTAATGCCAACAGCTCTTGCCTACTACTTCCGACCACTTGAACCCCTTTCTATACAACTCGAGCTTAGAAAATCTTAGTGGGTATGGTCTAGTCTTTCCTCCAACCTATGAACATACTGGATAGGGAGCCTTGAATCCCCTGCTTGCTTAAGTGCTTGCTTTGATGACTCTGGAGAGATTTAAGATCATATCTTCTATGAACAAAGTAATTTATTTCTATTTTAATTTTATTTCTCAAATTGAACTTCTTGGTTATGAAACATCTGTAATTTGATACCCTTGTGCCCCAGTTTAATTAGTTATTAAAAGATGAGGAGAGAAATACACACATGGAAACAAAGTCAGTGTGAAAAGGCCAAATACCACACTATCCCATGTTCATTCCAGAGGTCCCTATCCTTTTGAGTTCTACTGCCCCATCCTGAGATCAGGCATTTCTCTATCTTTACCCAACTTTTACAAAGAACCTAACAGCCTATAACAGTAAAGCCTGAATTCAGGTTCACAGTTTTAATTCCTGGCTTTCCTTAAATTGATCCTCTGTTATAATTCCTAGTTGCGCACTGTTTCCCCAGCCAGGTTACCCCCTCCCCCACTCTTTCCCCAATGCTCCCCTGTGCTGTCTTCCAGTGGTTCATCCCTGCTTCCTGTTCCCTGCTGAGCCTCTGTCTGGCCTTTAACACCCTCATTGGAGGTTCCTTCTCACCATCCTATGTCTCTTCCCAGATTTTCACATTCCTTGCACACTTGCAACCACAAAACTTATGATCCTATCATCTTTTTCTTTCTTCCTGCCCTCTCCAATCCTTCCCTCTTATTCAGAAACCTGTGCATATCCTTAGGCTAATATCACCTTGTTTCCACAAGCCTTAGTTGAGGCTTTTGTCATGGTCATCTGACATCTGAGGTTTGTGAAATCAAGCTTTCAGACATGGACATCTATTTTCTACCTTCATCCTGAAGGAGATAATCTAATAAGTGCATGTTAAGTGCATCTTCTGTTCTGAGAAAGGCAATTTTAACTTTCTTTTGTTGCTTTGTTATGAGAGGTACAAAGAAGACCTGTAAGAGTCTTAACAAAATGTACAAATTATTTCCCTCTAAATATGATTCATTCTATATAAGTGTTCTTTAAAAAACAGCTTAAAAAGAGTTTACAATGTATCCTGTTTGAGTGTTCCCACTTGAAATTTACTTAGAAAATGACTTACATAGAAAATTTCTTTCAAATATTCACATAATATTACAAATTTTCAGGAGTTTGGGCCATTTCCATGTTCCAAAGGAGAAATTTCAATTGGCATTCAAAAAGTAAATACCAAAATAAAAAGAAAATTAAAGTGAAAGAATGTCAATTAAACATAAAATCCCTGTAAGTATTACAGCATTTCCAAAGAGTAAAAACCTCACTATAAAACAATGTATTCATTAATATAATTGTGCAAAGGACATTGCCCCTAGCAGTATCCCCAAAGGAAAAGCAATAAGCAATGTAATTCCCCACATTTGAGGGATAATAGGGATGGAGAACCCTCCAGGGTTGCATGATTCCAGAGTCCTGGGCTTGTAGCTTAGGACCCCTGGGCCCAGGCCACCATTTACATAACTATCTCTTCTCAAGGGCTTCAAATCAAAATGAAGGTTCTGAGCAGCCTACAGCATCAAAATCAATAAGTCCAAGTTCCAAGCACAGTAAAATTCCAAGGATATCAGGGAGGATTTCTTCCTCAGCTTCATCTGAGGAGACCTCAAATTCATTGAACTACAGGTTTTCTTCAGAGCATCGATGGGTCAGGTGTGCATGTATTACCAAGATGCACATGGTAAAGCATTGATTTGCAAACCAAAATCACATTTTCACCCATGGAAAAACATCCCAGTATTTCAGACTGAACACTCCAAAGAAAGCATCATTAAATCTCCCCACCCAGTATACAAACACCAAGTTTAGTCTACTCCTTGGATACTTTCCAGTAGTTGCTGAGGCATGTACCCCTGAACCCACCATCCAGGTAAGGAGGAAGAGAGGTCCTGTGCAGTGTTCATGAACTGGTTGGTCCCCAGGGAGCAAGGCTTCAACTGTGTGACCTGCTGCCATGTGTTCCTCTCCTTGGAGGCCATTCTGAAGCACACAAAATATGGCATGAAGGAGGGATTCAGTTGCCACATCTTCTATGAGGAGTTGCTGAAGAGACAGCAGCCACTCTTAGCACTACACCAATCCAAACAGTATCACCAGCAATTGCAGGAGAGATTGATGGTGGCCATGAAGAAGAAAATAAAAGAAAGGGAATAAACCTGTCGATATATGCACTATAAGTTGGAAAAGCAGACACAGGAGCTGCACAGGCTGAGGTAAGAGCTGGTGAAGCTACAGAGGCAGGAGGGTTGGCATAAGAAACTGAGAAAACAAATCTTTTATCGCATAGGGGGAAGCACTTAATGACCCACCTTAGACACCCTAACTTGGAAAGAGCATGGATTCAGGCTGGGAAATGCACATTTTTCTGTGAAAATCCCCACTCAGGCTACTGTAATCCACCTCCCATATAAGAACCTCTACTCCATCCACTGTAGTGTCACAGATCCCCACCCAATCGTATGAGGATCAACAACCTTAGGAGGAACTGGACTGAAGAAGCCGCAGAACAGCTGACAACAGCTCAGGATAAGAGGCTTCAAATAGCCCAGGTCATTTGAAGATAGAAGAAACCATATCTGGAAGCTGAGTTCCAGGGAACCCTGGAAATGAGTCACACTGTAAATTGAGAAAAGAGAAATGGGATTTCATTTGAACATGGGAGACTGGGAGAGGACCTCAGCAAAGGCAGCTCCACATGAATTAAGTTTCTAAAGGAGACTATAACTAAGATTTAAAAAATACAGACCATATGATTTTATTTAGTGTGAAGGCACAACTTTATTTTATTATATTATTGCTAAAGAAGATTTAGATTACATAAATGTTAGATAAAAATATAGGGGATTCCCATATACCTTACTCCCTCTCCATCCCACACTTTTCCCCATTAATAACACCTTTCATTAATGTGCTTAGGAATGACCCCAGGAATTTGGACCCTTGTCATTGGACCAAACCCTGGAATATATGATAATCTATCACCCCAATGTATTGGAATTGAACTCATTTTTAATTTTCCTACACATAGTTCTTATGTCCCTTTTATTTGAACCTATAATTAGCACTATAACCATTAAGTATGTGTCCCAGAAACTTAAATCTTTGGTCTGTTCATATGCTGGTTGAGCCCTGAATCTCAGCAGAGTTGCAGCGAACACCTACCCTCCTCCCTATCACATCCAGATGTCTTTAGAGCCCTCAGGAGACCCTCTGCTTGAGGCACTGTTTACTGTGGCAGTTAGTGAGATCCTCCTAAGATATGCATAAGTATAACTTCTGGAATGACCACCCGATTCACTTTGAAATCTCTTAGACAGAAAAAATCATTTGTATTTACTGATTTCTCCCTTTTGGTCAAGGTCTTTTTCCAAATATATCACTAGTTGGTACTTGGTAATAATGCCTTGGCACCAGGATGCACCCTTTCCAACATATATCCCCATGCCAATAACTTGCACCAATAACCCTCCCCTGTTGAATTTGCTAAAAGAACATTCCCACCATTGTAGTTTCAACCACAGAGCTACAAGTCAGCAGAGTTCACCTGTTCCTTCCTCCACCCCTTCACTCAGTTCCAAGGATAACCCAACCCAAACCTCCCACACTGCTCACACTCACATTCCAGCACCTTCAACCCCACTCACATCCCTGGACCACTATTACCACCATCCTCTGCCAAACTACCCCTTCCACCTTATATATTTTGAAGGCACAACTTTAACATAGTTAAAAGCAAATTCATTTTTAGTTATTCTGTATTTTCAGTACCAGCTCATAAAAACATATATTTCCAAGTATGTCATCAGTGATTTTTCAGATTGTCAATATAAGTTGATTTATATCTATCCTTCTGCCAGTATCATGCTGTTTTGACAACTGTATCTTTGTAATAAGTTTTATTTATTTATTTATTTTTTTTTTTTTAAAGACAGCTAGATTACATAAATGTTACACAAAAAATATAGGGATTCCCATACATCCCACCTCCCACACCCTCCATAACCTCCCACATAAACATCCTTCATTTGTGTGGCGCATTAATTGCAATTGACAAACACATCCTGGGCTTTGCCATTAAGCATGTACCATAGTTCACATTGTAGGCCACACTCTCTCCCACAGAGTTCTGCATCTTATATAATGACAAGTTTTAAAGTTAGGAAGTGTGAGTCCTACAACTCTGTTTTTAATTTTCAAAATATTTTTGGCTATTTGGCACACCTTATCTTCCAAATAAATTCAATGATTGGCTTTTCCATTTATGCAAAGAAATCTGTTGAAATTTTGATTGGGATCACATTGAATCTAGAGATCATTTGGGGTAGAATTGACAGTTTGAAAATATTTAGCATTCCAATCCATGAGCATGGAATGTCTTTCCATTTATTTAGATCTTCTTTTATTTCTTTTACCAAAGTTTTGTAGTTTTCATGTTCAATTCCTTTACATCCTCATTTAAATATATTCCTAGATATTTGATTTTTAGTTGCAATTGTAAATGGAATTTTTTCTTGATTTCTTCCTCAGATTGTTTTTACTAATGTATAGTAACACTACTGATTTTTGTGTATTGATCTTGTATGTCATTTTGCTGAATTCATTTATTAGCTCTAGTAGCTTTGTTGTAGATTCTTTGGGATTTTCTATATAAAGGAAAAAGTTATCTGCAAATACTGAAAGTTTTGCTTCTTCCTTTCCAGTTTAGATGCCTTTTATTTCTTTTTCTTGCATAATTGCTCTTATTATTGTTATTATTATTATTTAAAAAATCAGTATCAGTGGTGATATTGGGCATCCTTGTCTTGTTCCTGATCTTAGAAGGAAAACTTCGAATCTCTCCCCATTGAGTACAATTATTACCCATGAGTTTTTCTTATATGCACTTTATCATGTTGAGAAAGTTCCCTTCTGGTCCTATTTTTCAGAGTGCTTTTTTTCATCAAGAAAGGATGCTATATTTTTTCAAATGCATTTTCTTCATCAATTGAGATAATCATGTAAGTTTTCTCCTTTGATTTGTTAATGTGATATATTACATTAATTGATTTTCTTGTGTTGAAACAGTCTTGCATACCTCAGATAAAACCCACTTGATCATGGTGTATAATTCTTTTAATGTACTGTTTTGGATTCAATTTGCAAGTATTTTATTGAGAATTTTTGCACCTACACCAGTTATTTTTTAGGAGGTATTGGGGATTGAGCCCAGAACCACATATATGGGAAGCAGGTGCTCAACCACTGAACTACATCAACTCCCCTATGCCAATTGCTTTTTGACAAGCCTGTCAAGTCCACTCAATTGGGAAAGAGTCTCTTTAACACATGCTGCCTGGATAGCTGGATATCCATAGAAAAAAGGAATGAAGGGGGACCCCTGTCTCACACCATATACAGAAATTAACTCAAAATATTTCAAAGACCTAAATGTAAGAGCCAAGATGATTAAATTATCAGAAGAAAACATAGGGAAGCATGTTCATGACACTGTGTTAGGCAATGACATCTTAGACTTATACTCAAAACACAAGCAATAAAAGAAATAATATATAAATGGAGAGTTATGAATATTTAAAACTTCTTTTGTTGAGCAAAAGACATCATGAAAGTGAAAAAGAAAACTCAATTGGAGAACATATTTGGAAATCAAATATCTCATAAAAGTTTAATATTTAGAATTAATAAAGAAATCCTACAATTCAACACTAAAAAGACAAGCAATCCATTTAAAAATGGGCAAGACTTGAATAGACATTTCTCTACAGAAGATATATAAATGGTTAAAATAGCACATGAAAAGATCCTCAACATCATTAGGTATTAGGAAAATGCAAATCAAAACCACAATGAGATACCATTTCATATTCACTAAAATAGCAAGTACTTAATAAATGGGAAACCACAAGTGTTGAGGAAAGGATTTGGAGAAATAGGAACATTCATTCATTGTTGGTGGGAATATAAAATGGTACAGACACTGGAGAAGATTGTTTGACAGTTCCTCAAAAAATGTAAGCATAGATTTACCAAATGACTCAGAAATCCCACTTATAGGTATATACCAAAACAATTTGAAAGCAGAGCTCAAACAGATATTTGCAAACCAATGTTCATAGTGACATTATTCACAATAGTCAAAACATGGAAGCAACCCATGTGTCCATCAACCAATGAATGCATAAGTAAAATATAGTTTACACATGAAATGGAATATTATTCATCCATCAAAAGGAATGGAGTTCTGATACATGTGACAACATGGATCAGTCTTGAAGACATCATGTTGAATAAAATAAGTCAGACATAAAAGCACAAATATTGTATTATTTCATTGATATGATATAATTAGAATAAGCAAATTTGTAGAATCAGAATCTAGAATATAGGTTACCAGAAGACAAGTTGGGATAGGTAATGGGGAATTAATACTTAAAATTGTAGAGTTTGTATTAGGGTTGACTGTAAAATTTTGGTAATGGGTGGTGGGGATGGTAGCATAATATTGTGTGATTAACAGAAATATATATATATGAATATGGGTAACAGGAAAAAGTTTAGGTAGTTTTACTGTCAAAAGGATATATATTTTTTAATGACTATATATGAATATGGGCAACATGATAAATTTTAGGTTGTTTTTCTGTTGATAGAATAAATATTTAAAAAACATAAGACTGCATAATACAAACAGGGAAACCTATTGTAAATGATGGAATATAGTTAATAGTACAATTATTAAAAATGTTCTTTCATGAATTGTAATAAATGTACTACACAAATGCAAGCTGGTTATAACGTTTTATGGAAACTGTTTTATGCACAATTTTTTTGTAAAACACCAACATCTTTAATTTAAAAAAATCAATTTGTGAGAGATATGTGGGTTCATTTACCAACTTTCACTTGTCTTCAAATGGTCTATTTGTCAATCTTAACACCGTTACCATAACTTTTTTTTTTTTTTTGTATCTCACAGTTTTATTGAATGATTCATGAATCTTGCAGTATGCCATTGAAAAAGTAAAAAGTAGCTCTATAGAGTGAATGAAAAGACTCTTAAATTAGAAGCATTTGGTATCATTACTTTTCTGCACCAATAAAAGCAAAAGTAAAAGAATATTACTTTGGAAGGGAATATTTTTAAGTTTAATTTTTTAACCAACTATATTCCCTCCTAGGCCACAAACATTTCAAGAGAGTTAAAAAAAATAAAACAATATCAATTACTACTGAGTGACATGCTATGACAATTACATGTGGGCAATGGAGTTGATTTGTGAGATTGTGGCAGTCTATGACATTTTATTGGTAGACTGAAAACTGGATTTATACTTGGAGAGTAAATAAGAGTGTGGTAGTATGGCTCTGACAAATTATATGTCATGCAAGAAGGCATAAAATCATAATGCATAATGACAAATTCAAAGTACTGGAAGCTGAGGGCATTTCATATATGCACTTTATCATGTTGAGAAACTTTTCTTCTATTCCTATCTTAGAGTGTTTTTTTTGTTTGTTTGTTTGTTTGTTTTTTAGCAAGAAAGGATGTTGCATTTTGTCAAAGGACTTTTCTGACTCAATCAAGAGGACCATGGTATTTTCTTATTTAATTTATTAATGTGGTATATTATACTAATTGATTTTCTTGCATTGAACCACCCTTGCATACCTGATATAAAACCCCCTTGATCATGGTGTATAATTCTTTTTTTTTTTTTATTGTGGGTAAAAATCAAATTTTTCACAATACATACCAATATTTGTAAAATGATATATAAATATATATGCATATATGTGCATTTGCTTACAAAAATGTTATATATATATATATATATATATATATATTTTTTTTTTTTAAGGTGCTTAGATTACCTAAGTATTACACAGAAACTACAGGGATTCCCATGTTCCCCACCTCCCACACCTCCCACAAGATCCCACACAAACATCCCCCACAAGTGTGGCCCATCACCCTCAGTGGACCTACACATCTTGGGGCCTTGCCATCAACCATAGAACACAGTTCACGTCGTAGACCACACTCTCTCCCACACAGTTCTGAATGGTGTTTGTCGATTTAAAATGGCCGACATCCATCGCCACAACGGTACCCACGACAAAACCCCAAGTCCCGAAAAAGCCCCTGTATTTCAACTGCACTTCCCCTCCCTGCCCCGAAAATGTCCAGTGTCTCCCAGCTCCACCTCACTGTTATAATTTCTTCCATGGCTAGAATCACAATATGTGTACAACAAAATATCATTAAGTCCACTCTAGTCCATACTTCTTCCCCCAATTCTGAGGGGATTGGGATGGTGATATCCACTCCACCTCCAAGTGAGAGAGGGCTGGTATCACATGTCTATGGTGGGTGGAATTATCCTGCCTGCAGCTGCAGGCCCTCTCCATTCCCTGGGATATCCGTTACCCATTGTCGTCTCCTTGCCAGGTGACTTGGATGAGTCCATTGAGCTGTAGGGTAGGAGTTGCAGCTCCACTGAGATTCCATGCACACCTGGCACATAGGTAGGCCAGAGGCCCCAGTTTCTGGAAGTACACCTAAAAACTCCAGCATCATATATAGGTTTGAATAGAAGGGACTGATGAACTATATGCAGGGAGGACTTATTTCAGTCCAACTCTCAGGAGCACAGATACCAAAATAGAGCAATTGATAAGTCTATCCCCCCTTATATAGAACCTGGGTGTCTCCAGAACTCACAGGAGTCCCTCTGTGTGGGGTGATATGCACTTTGGTGTTCTATGAGATCCTACTGAGGTGTGCGTAAGGGTTACCTCTGGGATGACCAACCGACTCTCTTTGAAATCTCTTAGCCACTTGAACTCATTTGTCTTTACCTTTTCCCCCTTTTATTCAAGGTCTTTTTCCAGTCGTGTTGCCAGTTGGCAATTGGTATTAATCCCTCATTGCCAGGGAGGCTCATTATTTCCTTCAACACTCCTTCTGTTCCCTTTCCCTTCTCTTCTCCTTCTGGGATGCCCATAAGCATATGTTTGTGCATTTTGTGTTGTCAGTTAATTCTCTGAGTCCCTGCTGGATTTTTTTTCTATCTTTTTGTCTACCTGTTCTACTATCTCTTTGATTTCAGCTGTATTTTCTTCCACATCACTAATTCTTTCTTCTGCCTGATCAAATCTGCTGTTATGTGAATCCAGCATCTTTTTTATTTCTTGGATTGTGCCATTGTTCACCATCATATCCATTATCTTTTTAGGCATGTTTGCAATTTCTTCAGTATGTTCTCTCAGTGTCTTCTTTATATACTTAATCTCTTCCTTCACTTCTTTAAGTTGGGTCATTATATTTGTTTGGATAGCTTTTATTAGTCATTCAATGTTCTGCATCACTTCCTGGTTTTTAGTTTGTTCATTGGCCTGGTCCATGTTTTCCTGTTTCTCAATGTCATTTGTAATTTTTTGTTGCCCTCTGGTCATCATATTATCTTGATGGGTTTATTCAGTTGATTAACCTCTCTCTCTACTCTAAAGTTTAATTTAGCTGGTGGTTCTGCGTGTGTGTTAAGTTTTCTCTTTGACACTTTTTCTTCTTATTTTATTTCCTTGCTTCTTTCTATGTTCCTTTGAAGGCAAAAGATTAGGGCCAGAGGAATCAAAAGATGTAAGGAAGGAAGAAAAATAATATTAATAAAGATAAAAGTTAGAAGAGGGACCAAATGAGACTTAATGAAATGAATAAACTCATGTAGGCAGTGTCGAGTAATAGGATAAAAAAGTGGAGTTCCTACAATGGACTGGGAAACCAAATAGAGGAATATTTATATAGTGATTTAAAAGGCTAGAATTATGAGGAGGGAGAGAAATATTGAAGAAAGGGCTAAAAGGAAAGAGCTAATACTAATTAAAAAAAAGAAGAAAACAAAATAGATGGAATAGAAATTGACACCCTTAAGTTATGGGCATGAAAAAAATGTGGTATATTAGAGCCACAACAGAAAGCAGAAGGCAGAAAGATGAAGGAAGGATAAGCGATAGTTTGGAATACAAAATCAATATAGACAGAGAGTGGGAAATTACTGAAGAAGAAGCATGGCAAAGAAGCGACAAGCTAGCAGTAACTAATTACAAAAAAATGAAAGAAGAAACGGGGGAGGAAAGAGGAATGAAAAGCAAGAGACAACAAATAAACAGAGAAAAACCAAAGAGCCACACAGGCAAGCAGTCAAACAGAGCTAAGGAGGATCAATGATTCCCCTAGGGTCCACGTGGATCCTCTCTGCCTGCTTGTGTTTATCAATCAATTTCCCCACAGGGTTCTATATGCAGGTCCTGAAACAGCTTTTACCTATTAAACTAAATTAAAAAGAATTTGTTTTTCATTTATTGAAGTGACCTTCTTTTTTTTGGCAAAATATAGGACCCAAAATAATTCCTCCTCTAGACTCATGGAGGGGACTCTAGCTGGGCTCATGGAAATTATTCAAGCATGTCCCACTTCCTAGACTCCCCAGGGTAGCTGGAGCTCTGATGTTAGTCAGTGCAGAATGCTAAAGACAGCTGACTCCACCCCTTCTGGAGTCTAGCCCAAGAGTCACCGGGTTGCTGGGTAAATCAGGTTTCCTCAGCAGATTCGCCTCTCCTCTCAGCCTGGTGCTGCTTCAAGTCAGCTTATCTGCTCCCCAAGCTACTAGGAGGTCCAGGCAGCCAAATTGATTCCAAAAAAAAAATTCCCTTTCCTGTCCTCCACCAGAACCCTCCCTCTTTTGGATAGTGCCCCCTCTTCCTGGCTCTGTGGGGGCCCAGGGCTTATCCCTGGGCAGCTAGGCAAATCAACTCCCTCCCCGAACAGATTCACCCCTCCCCTCCACCGTGTGCAGATTTGCGCCAGCTGTTCTTTTCACCCAAGGTCCAAGGGGCTCTAGGCAGCCAAATCCCCAGAAAATCAAACTCTCTCACCGCTTTATCAGAGCCCCCCCCTCAGAGAACGCCCCCTCCCACTAGGCTCTGTCACCTGGTTGCCGAGCGCTGGGACTTGTGGCTCCAACCAGCTCCTTTTTTGTTTTTTTTTTTCCCCAAAGCATGGGACTCAGCCGTACGTGCCAACCACCACAGGCAGGCTTAAAACTCACAAATCTCTACCGTTCTGTCCACGCCGTCGATCCGCACAGATAGATGTCCCAAGCTTCTCACTCCACGTGTGCACAGCACAGACCCCCAGGCAAGACCCCGTCCACAATCCACCTTGCTCTGGGAGCTTGCAGTGTGTGCCCTCCTACACTAAAGCCATCTTGGACCCATCCACCACAACAGTTTTGGTTACTGTATCTTTGCAGTATAATTTGAAGTTGCAAAGTGTGAGTTCTTCAAATGTGTTCTACTTTTTCTAAATTGTTTTGTATATTTGGGGCACCTTGAAATTCCACATGAATTTGATGATTGAATTTTCCATTTCTGAAAAAAATGAAATGCTGGTATTTTGATAGGGGTTGCATAGAATCTGTAGATCACTTTTGGTACTAGTCACATCTTGGCAATATTAACTTTTCTAGTCATTAACATGAAATATCTTGTGAATCATTTAGGTCTTATTAATGTCTTTCATCAATTTTTTTTTTTTTGAATTTTCAATGTAAAAGTCTTTTATGTCCCTGGTTAAACTTATTCTTATATATTTTATTCCTTTGATGCTATTGTAAATGGAATTGTTCTCTTAATTTCCCCTTTTTGAGATTTTAAGCAGCTACTTTGCTGGACTCATTTAGTACCGTTAAGAATTTCCCTGTAGATTTCTTTGGATTTTCTGTATATATAATCATGCAATCTGTAAATAAAGATTGTTTTACTTATTCCTTTCCAATTTGCAAGCTACTGAAGGTAATGTAGCAGAAATGGGTTGGCTTTTATAATGGGGTTTTATTAACATATAAGCTTACAATTCTAGGGCTGTGAAAAGGTCCAAATCAAGACTTCATCAGGTAATGTTGTTCTCTCCAAAGACTGGCTCCCAGTGATATTGGACTCCTCTCTCACATGGCAAGGCATATGTTGGTGTCTGTTGGGGCTTTCCCTCTTCCTCCGGGCTTCCTTGCTTTCAGTTTCCTGTTTCATGGCTTTCTCTCTCCTTTTGGATTCTGTTGATGTCAGCTTCTGTCTTCCAAGGCTTTCTTTCTCAGCTTCTGGGTGTTTCTCTCTGTGTCTCTGTATTCATACAACTTAAAAAGGACTCCAGTAAGAGGATTAACATCTGCCTTGGGTCATGCCTTACTGAAATAATCCAATCAAAAGGTCCTAAACTGAAATGACCAAATCTAAAGGTCTCACCTACAATAGGTTCACACCCACAGGAATGGAATTGCTCTAAGGATATGAATTTCTGCATTCTGTTCTGCATCAACTAGTCACACAGGTTTTCTGAGGGTTTTCTATTTCTTCTTGTGTTGATTTTGATAACTGATGTATTTCCAGCAAATTTCCCATTTCTTCTAGATTATCTAATTTGTTGGCATACAATTATTTATAATATTCCTTTTTAAAAATTTAAGAACAATATATTGAAATATAACATTCATACTTGAAGATATATAAATAATCAGTGTATAGTAAAAGTTGTGAACATACAAAACAAATATGCATAACATCATACAGGGCTCCCACACATCACCCCACCACCAAAACCTTGCATTGTTGGGAAATATTTGTAACAAATTATGAAAGAGCATCATCAAAGTATTAAAATTACCTATAGTCCATATCTTACATTTGAGTTATTTCTCCCCCAAACCATATAAGTTTTGTTCATAAACCATACAATATATCTAAAGTGCACAATCAGTGTCATTTGGTAAAGTCACAGATTTGTACATTCATTACTTCAATCAAAATGAGAGCATATTCATTACTAAAAAAAAAAACCCAAAAGAAATAAACCAACCATTATCGTATTCATATGTTAACACTACTAATTACAAATCTTATGATGTGCTTTAACCATTGTAATTTGTTTCCAAATATTTACAAACAAATTGTTACCAATTCTACACAGATAAAACCTCAGCTTTCCATTCTTTCTCCACCTTCTTTTCTCTGGTGACATATTCTAGCTATTAACTCAATGAGTTTGTTCATTATATTTAGTTCATAAAAGCAAAGTCATACAGTATTTGTCCTTTCTGTTTGACTTGTTTCATTCAACATATTGTACTCCATGTTCTTCCATATTGTCATATGCCTGATGACTTAATTTCTTTTTACAGTTACATAATATTCCATTGCTTGTATATACCAGTGTTTGTTTATTTACTTGTCAGTTGTTCCCATCTTTTGGTAATTGTGAATAATGTTGCTATGAATATTGGTGTGCAGATGTCTGTGTCACTGCTCTCAGTTCTTCTGTGTATATACCTAGAATCAGTACTGCTGGGCCACAAGGTAGATAGATATCTAAGGAATTCGCAAGAAAACTCCCATGGTGCCTGTAGCAATCTACATTCCCATCAATAGTGAATAATTATTCCTATCTCTCAACATCCTCTCCAACTCTTTTCGTTTTCTGTTTTGTTAATATTGGCCATTTTAGTAAGTATGAAATAATATCTCATTGTAGTTTTGATTTGCATTTCCTTAATAGCCAGTGATGAACATTTTTTTCAGGTTTTTTCTCTATTTGTACTTCTTCTTTAGAAAAATGTCTCTTCAAGTTTTTTGCCCATTTTTTAATTGGGTCATTTGTATTTTGATGGTTGAGTTGTAGGATCTCTTTATATATCAGAGATATTAGATCCTTGTCAGATGTGTGATTTCCAAATATTTTCTCCCATTGTGTAGGCTGCTTTTTTAACCTCTTCATAAAGTCCTTTGAGATGCAGAAGTGTTTAATTTTGAGGAGGTCCCATTTATCTATTTTAATTGCTTCAGTTTGATATATTTCAGTTTAAAGGTCTGTTACACACACAAGTAGAATTTACAGCTTAGAAATAAAATCCAGGCAATAGTTTTGAACAGAGCACAGAAAAGGTCTGGCAAAAATGGAATCAATTAGAAATGCATGAGGTTTCTAAGACATTATGTAGCATTTAGTTTTGAGATGCTTCAATAGTATTGCTTTAAAATTTCTTGACAAGGACATTGGGAAGGAGTGACTAAAATAGTTTGAAGACAGTCAAGAGCCTCAGTTATTTTAAAAATCCAAAGAAAACCGGTTTCCCTGAAGAAATCATGGTCCAGTTCTAATTTCTTCCCAAGTAAAAATTTCATTGGATATAATTTTGAGGAGATCATTGGTGATCTTAATCATATTTATTTATGGTGAAATCATAAGTTATATTAGAAATTCACAGGGTGAGTGGATGTGGGAAAATGGTAATTAGTTGTAGACGGCTCATATGTTTAATTGTAAAGAGGTTAAAAATGGAGAAGGAGATGGGAAAACATAGTTTCAGAGGTGGTTTTGGTTTCAAAATGGAAGATGTGTTAAAATCATGAAAGGATTGATGGAAAATATAGGGAGTGGTTGCTGGTAAAGGGGATTTAGTATATATTTGATAAATCAACTTTACAAGAAAGTAGAAGGAAAGGGATCCATTTAGAGAAATTGGATGGCCAGGGGAAGATATGATGCTTAACATTAATTTTATTTTCACAAAAAAAAAAGGAGGGGTAAGTGAAGATTATGAATATATGAGTATTTATAAATTTCATAACAATGAGTTGAGGTAGTTTGCCAAATCCATTAGTTCCTCTGTGTAGCAAGCAGGAGGCAGTCTCATCTGTTGAATTCGAAGAGATTCAGCATCATTCGCCACTTCACGCTTGCACCACTGGCCAGTGCCAGAGGTTATGGACCGTGTAGGAGGCATGCATGCTCCCTGCCCCTCTCATGGGTTTGCGCTCCCACCCTGGGGCTGAGTCATCATGGAGAGGAGGGCGAGAGGGGGTGGCTGGGAGGATGGACCTGGCGAGGCGGTCGCACGGGCAGGAGTCGGGGCTTGACCTCTAGCGACATCTCTGGCAGAGATGCTGCCTGGTCGTGTCCTGCCTGCTGCTTCTCCTATCAAGATCTCTGTACACCTTAGAATTACTTGAGGAAGAATGATGCAGGTGGGCATGAAACCACCATCCTACAGATAGATGTGTAGTCACTGTTGAAGCGAAGCAAATGCTTACCTAATTTGACAGTCTTGGTGTGTTTAAAATTTTTTGAGTCCACAAATAAGCATATTAAGTCTACTGATAGAGACTTCAGGCAGTGAACAGTTATATGAGCACCCAGATCTGGGAGGAAAACCCCAAGATGCGAAAGGCAGAAAACAGAATCAGAACAAAATTGTCTAAAGTGACTCACAATGCTTTGAAGAACACTATTGTGATTAGCCTCTTCCAGCACCAGCACAGGAGGTCATCAGTCTCTCCACACGATGTGCATTAAATTCAGGCAGAGCCAGGGCCTGAAATGGATCTAGAGAGCCAGAACACATGTGCTTAGATGGTGTCACCACTTACCCCACAGCTCTGAATTGAGTCCTGCAGCAGATCTGAGTGTCACCCAAGATGAAGAGAGAGACACGTTTGCAAAATAGGTATGGCAAGCCAGAGGCCCCAAAGGGAAGCCCTCAAGGCAAAAGGAGATCTGGTCAGAAGAAAGCAGCCATTATGCAGCCAGGCAGGCCCAGGTCTTCATCCAGGACAGATGCTCCTAACCAGCTCAGCTGTGATGGAAATAGCTTATGCAGCAGCTGCTGCAGCATGTCTATGAGGAGAGGAGGCAACTGCACAGTGGAGTGAGTGGTTGGCAGTAAAGCAACCTTGTCCAGACTTCCAGTGCAATGACCTCTAGCACCGGTGGCAACATCCACATGGACTTCATGGATGGAACACCAGACCCTCAGCACAGAATATCCTGAAGCTCACAGAACAGATCAAGGTTGCACAAACAGCCCAGGATGACAACATTGCCGAGCACTTGAAGCTTGCCAACATTGAAGTCAAGCAGCAGGCAAACCAAATCAAGCACTTCTTTAAGAAGGACCAGAAATCCTTCCAAAACCTACTCCAGCTATAAAAGAAGCTTGAACACTACCACTGGGAGCTCTGGGAGGTAGAACAGAATAGGATCCAGAACCAGCCAAAAGATGTCTTCAGGGACATGCACCAAGGTCTGAAGGATGTGGGAGAGAAGGTGACATGCTTCAGTGTGGGTGTGGTGGAGAGTGTCAAGGGTGGACTCTCCAGTTTCTCCTAGGCCACACATTCATCAGCAGTAGCTGTGGTTTCAAATCACAGAGAAATTGTTTCATTGATTTGGAATAAATATGGCAGTGCAGACAACTTCTCTAATCTGATGGACTCTTTAGACTCTAAAGTTTAGAGGAAGGGCAAGTGGAGGATGGGGGGGTGGACTTTGGAGGTGATTAAACTTTCAGTAGAGCCCAAAATGTGGTAGTGAGGAAGATTGTTCTAGTGCCACATCAGGCTCAGTGGGAGCCAACAGCACCACTGGGGACATCACTGTAGGAGCTTCCAGCTCCAAAACAAACACCCTGGACATGCACAGCTCAGGATTTGATGCACTACTACATGAGATCCTAGAGATCTGAAAAATGCAGACCAGACTAGAGGAATCCTTTGAGACCATCAAGAAATATTATCAGAAGAACTATTCCATAATTTTGCAGATGTTTCAGGAGGAGCGATATAGGTGTGAATGATTAGAGATACAACTAAATACTTAACAGAGCTCCACCAGAATGAGACCTTGAACTTGAAGGAAGAATTGGGCAGCATAGAAGAGAAAATTTCCTAACAGCTGCATGAACAGGCCAGGACACCCAGGAGGCCCTGGAGGTGTGTCAGACTCACATCTCCAAGATGGAGCTATGGCAGCAGGTGATGCAGCTGGAAGGACTGGAGAATGTCACTGCCCAGAACCTTCTGAGCAAACTCAACATCCTTCTGGCCATAATGGTGATCCTTTTGGTCTTTGTCTTTACAATAACCAACTACATGGTTGCCCTCATGAAGACTCACAACAGGATGTTCAGCACTTTATTCCTCATGGCTTTCATTGCCTGTCTCTGGAAGCACTGGGATGCCCTCTTTAGCTGTTTGGAACATTTTCTTATCCCCCAGATGATGCAGGCCTCTGGTGAGTGTATGCAGCAAAGAATTAGAAAGCAACTTACCTACTCTGAAGTTTTCTACAAGAGTTGAGTGAATCTGTTTACATTTTGAATAATGTTTTTTTTTCCATCAAGAGACACAATTGCAATAGTATTTTTTCAATTTTATTCAAGAATTTTCTTTGGACAAAAATCTTGGATCATTTGTATGTAGCATGATTTTCCTTGGGGTGCAAATCTCACAACAGTCCTTTAATAGGAAAAAACAGTTTGGAGCACACTGAAGGGTGCTCTAAATTATGGCTTGAATGACTGCACTAAACCCACTGAGAAGATGAGTAAACCTGATTAGGGCAAACCAGTTCAACCAAGCCCTCTGCCTTGTCTGGGCTCACCACCTTTCCCCCTCCCAGACTAACTTTAATGTGAAATACTACCATGTTCCATGTCTGAATTTTTGGATTCAAGTGGATTTTACTTGTACATGGAATAACACAAGGATCCCCCAAACTTTCTCACTCAAGCTGGCCACTCATGCTAACCTTGCAAGTATGATCACTTTTGAACCTGATCCCTTAGCCTCTGCTAGGATACAGAAGTGAGAGCATCATGTTCTACAGGATCACTGCAGAGCCTTACTACAGTATTTTGAAGTAGCTCACTAAATACTTAATTTTAAGAAAAATTTCTTGGCCACACTTTTAACGCTTTTGTAATATGTGTATAGTCACAATTTTAAAGCAAAAAATCTTAACAGTATACTCAAAGAATGTACTACTCAAACTCTCAATGTTTCCTTATGGTTTGTAATAGAATTTTAAAATTTTGGTTATTATTATTTGTCTTTTTGGACAGGATTGGGGGGAATTTTTATTTTTCCTTTAAAATAAAGAAGTGATTTTTTAAATGAAAAAATGTGAAGAAATAGGGGAGAAAATTGATTCAAAAGGCATGGAGTTGTGATACATAAATAGAACATAGAAGAATGGTTTAATTAGCAAGGCACAGTACCATTTCCTGTGTATGCAAAAGCCACTAGGTATTTGTGACTGCATTTAGACCAGGATCGATATCCTAGTCATGTGCTGTGTCAAATGATGCCATGGAATAGGCAGGTATTTAGAGTCACTGGGGATTGGGGGCTTGATCAGCAAATGGAGTGAAAGGATCAAAAGACATGATTATTTTGTCTTAGAAAATGAATAAGTGGGGACTAAACTGTGAAGTAACAATGAGGAGTAGTGGGGACAGATGTTTACAAAGTGGGGTCAATGCACTAGATGTTCCTGTGTGGGAGGTGGGAGGAGAACCTGTAAAAATGGAGTAATTTTTAAATAAGCTGCAAGGAGAGGAGTCTGTGATAATGGGTGGGGGGGTCTAATCATTGATCTGAGAGGTAACATATCCAGGCACAACCTAGGTGTGATGTGTACTCCTCACAATGAGCATGTTTAGGAATCTGAGTTTGGAAGACAGGCAGAGAGCTAGGTTCAAATTTCTAGCTATACCATTTTCTATCTATGGAAATCTGTCATATTATTAAAGCTTTCTGAATCTCCTTTCACCTGTCCAGTTAAATGGGTAAATGAAGAATAAACAGCACTGTGATGGTAAGGAATAAATAAGCAAATATATGTAAACTACCAAGCACAGAGTCATATATACTACAACCTTTACTTTCTTTTCATTTTGTTAGATGTCAGATTCAAAGAGCTGACTTACTTCTGCCTCTGTTTTAACTAAATCTTTGTCATTTTTCCAGGAAACATATTTAGTTAATAATAATATTGTAGATGGGATTTATATTTTACAAATGCTTTCATTTATATAAATTATGGAAAGCATTAATGTTCCTGCTGCTGGTAATTACTATAGAACAGAGTGCCAGCTATAACTTCAGGAAGATAACAGAAGGAACAGCTATATTGTCCTCCAAATCTCTTCACTGTATATGTCCTGAGGCATAAAAGTAGCTGTTATGTAGTCAGAGTTTTCCAGAGAATTGGCTCATGTGACTATGGGCATTGGCAAATTCAAATTCTGTAGGGCAGGCCACAGGCTAGAAGTTCCAATAAAGTTATTATTGTAATTCTTAGTACCAGTTTCCCAGGGGAAGGTTGCTGACTGGAAATTCTAGCAAGAATCAAGGTTTGATGTTTAGGAAGACATTCTTCTGAGTGCTGAAATCCTCAATTCTTGCTTTTGAGACCTCCAAATTATGGATGAGATTACCACATTTCAGAGAGCAATTTTTGTTGATGAGAGATACAATCAACAGATTGTGGATGCAAATCCCATTTACAAAATACCTTCACAATAACAAGTAGGCTACTGTTTTACCAAACAAATGGATACTGTAGCCAAGTTGATACATGAAATTAACTGTCATTGTTCACCCCTTGTCAATTTGAAACCCGTACACGTTTCCTTAAACCAAATGATCTCCAAATAAATAAAATAACATAGTCATACTTCCACCAAAACACGATACATCTGTCCTGCATGCAACTGAAAACACACTAACCTTTTCTCCGGAAGAGGGTGCAAGTCATGTTCACACTTATCTTAGATGTTCTGTATCTAAAATACAATGACAAAGTTAATACAACTTATATGATAAGGGGATAAGAGAAGAAAGAAAAAAGATATGATAGATAGATAAACAAAAGCACATTTATAATAAAACAATGAAAAATTACTCATAGCCATTAGTCTTCATTTCTGTATTAGTCATATGGTCATAGCTTACATTTACAAGTATCTTCTTACACTCTGTCTTTTATCTAGATGGTCATTGTTCTTTGCATGGTGAGATGACCAAAGCCTTCATTCCTGAATTGCTGTGTCACCACTAGTCTTGCCTGGATTGGGTCATGACAGTTTTTAATTTACTTTTAATCACAAGACATGATCATAGACACCCTCAAGGATTTCCTGTATCTTCAGACATACTCTTCCTTACCTCCATTGTAGAGTAGACATCCAATATCCCCTTGGAAATTGGGATAGATCACCACAGCCAGGACAGTAATTCCCTTCTTTGCCTGTTGATTTAGATGCATGAGGAACCCAAAGTGGTCATGTGCCATCATAACTTCCAGTTAAACAGACTCATTATTGTGTTTCCTGGTGGAATTGCTACTTTCTTTGTAACCAAAACCTCTAGCCCAGCAGAGCATATGTTCATAGGGACAGGAAGCAAAACTTTTTCTAGTGGATCATTAGTGGATCATTAGTGAGTGGTGCCACAACCTTTCCACCCTTTGATTCTTGGACCTGTGAATCCTGAGTATGACAGAAACAGCAACATATATTGGATGCCAATTGAGATTCATATACAGCTTCCAAATCTAAAGAAGCCAAATACATGTTGTGCCTATTTTTGGTTCAAAGAGAGGCCAGATGGAACACCTGATCTTTCACTTTAGAGGGTATATCTCAACATTTCCAACACCACTTGATGACTGACAATTTCACTGATGGAGAAGGCACCTGAATATTTTTTTTTTTTATTTCCCATCCTTGAACACCACAAACGTTATACAAATAAATCTAAAATAATTTTCACTTCTTGCTCACCAGGTCTAATTAGCATAATATCAATGCAATGAACAAGTGTGATGACTTGTGGAAGGGAATGCCAATTGAGATCCCTGAAAACCAGATTATTACATAGGGCTGGAGAGTTGATATAACCATAAGTTAGAATGACAAAGGTGTATTACAGCCCTTGACAGATGAAAACAAGCTTTCTGGTGGTCTTTAACAACAGGCATCAAGCAAAAAAGCAATTGGCAGATCAATAGCTGTATACCAGTTAGCAGAGGAGGTATGAATTTACTTAAGCAATGATACTACCTCTGTAATAATAGCTGTATTTGGAGTCAATACCTAGCTAAGTTTAAAATAACCCCTCTTATCCTCCAAGAATCATCCTTTTCTGTGTAGGCCAAATAGGACAGTTGGATGGGGATGTGGTGGGAATCACTTCCCCTGCAACTTTCAAGTCCTTGATGGTGGTATTAATCTCTGTAATCCCTCCAGGGATACAGTATTGTTTTTGATAATCTTTTTCCCTACTTAAAAGCAGTTTTGTTGGCTTCCACCTGGCCTTCCATATTATAGCTCTCACTCCACATGTCAGGGAACCATTGTGGAGTTTCTGCCTGTTGCTGAGTATGTCTAATCCAATTATGCATTCTGGAACGGGGGGGGGGGGAAACCACAGAATTGATTAAAGGACTCTTGGTTCCACTGTGAGACAGACCTGAGCTGAAACTCCATTGATCACCAGAGTTGGATAAAGCCCTATCCTGACTGGTGGACACAGTGATGATTTGGGTCTTCTGGAATTAGTGTCAGTTCAGAGCCAGTTTAAAAGTCTAATTTTAGAATTCTTTATTAAAAAACAGCACTTCCCTACCCGTCATTTTATGCCCTTCTCCCAAAGGATACCATTTTCAGAATCTGGCATTTCTATTTTCTGGGCTCAGTCCCTCCATTTCACCCCATCTGTTTCTGGCCTGCTCCTGCCTGAGCCCTGGGATCTCTACTTTTGTCTCCTGTTTTTAGAGGTGATGACTTCATTAACTTTATGGTCAAATTTTGATCATAGATCTCATTTTTCTGTTGCATATTTTTTCTCAAAAGTGTTCTTAGGAAACAATTGTTTTTTCCTTTTCTTTTTCCTCTTTTCCTCTCAGTTTCTTTGTATAGCTCTTGTGCTGTTTTCTTTTTAATAATTTTTCCCTGTATTGGATAAGCCCTTCTGAAACAATTTCTTTGTCCAATATAGTTATTTTTTCCATTAAAAAAATGATATATCAGATACATTAGAGCTTGTTTTTGCAATATGGTGGCCCCTAGTTATTATTTTTGAAGATTTCTATTGCAAATACATTTTTAAAAATTCATTTCTCAGTTGCACTAGCCACATTTCAAGGGAATATATAAAAAGAATATCTAAAATATATATAATAAGTATAAAACAAAAAGTAGTTCATGCACCAACTTGTAAGTATAGAAAATAACATTAACTTTGGCATATTCTTCATGCAACACACTCATATATCCTTCCTTCATATCCAAACATAATTAATGCTCTTACTTTTGTGATTATCAATCATTTGCTCTTTGCTAAAGGTCACATTTTAAAATCCCCAAACAATATATTGGATTTTTTGGTATTTCTTCTACTTGTCTTCAACTGAACCAGTAGCAGGACTCACCCCAAAAGAAGAAATAGGGGGAGGCACAGCCAGGGCTGGGGCAAACAGCCCCCAAATGGGGCCTATTGAGATTCTGAAGAAAAACACTGCACACCAGGGTGATCAGTCCTTAAGCATTTATTGGGAGAAATTACAAAAAGCTGAAAGTTACCTTCTGACAGACAGCAAGATGGCAGTAAATTCACATGAGGATACCTGTACCTTTGCCAAAAGTTCTTTAGATTTTATAAGGCTAAGGGGAAATGTGGCTGAATGCCAGAGGCTTGCATGCAAGTTTTGGGAAAACACCTGGGTGTGTGCTCTTCTCAAAACAAGATGAGCTCCGGGTGGGCAGCATTTAATGTTATAGCAGCTAAAGCTGGGTGTGCTACCAAGTAGTTATTGGGAAGGATGCCTTGGGTTGGGGTGGGGACAAGGGTGAGGTCAATCCTCAGCAGGTAGGAGATGCTGTATGTTTCAGTCTTTAACTATAAATGACTTCATGCTTTGTCTTTCTCTCGAATTGCTTATATTGTGTGAGATTAGATTTGTAAGGTTCTATCATATTGGTTTATGTAACTGTCCTTTCTCCATGCTTTAATGAACATTCTGTTTATTAATTTTTCCTCAAGGGGAAAATACAAAGAATCTCCACCTCCAGTCTATAGAACTTGTTGCCACTCTTTTAAGTGACTGTGGCTGTGCAATTCAGGATGTTGTCCTCTTCTTGGAAGTGTGAGCTTGCAGTTTGTTCTGAGATCTGCTTCCTCCTGCATCTTCTTCCATATTCACCTTTGTTCAGTTTTTACCACTAATTTACACATAAGCACCCCAGAATTCTCTTAGTTTATGTAAGGATGAGGTTTATAATTATTTAATAATTTCCTTTTATTTTATTTTTTTCACCAATTCTTCAGGCCATAATATCATGGGTAAACATTTTTAAAATTAACATTTAATAAATAATGCTGCCCATCATGGCAACATTTTCAAATAAGGTCCCAGCACCTATACTTTTTTCATGTTCCCCACCTGATTCTGATGTACATCCAAGTTCAACAGCATCTGAACTACAGTGCCTATTTTCTACTTACCTCTAATTCTCCCTTATATTTTAGTTCAGAAATGATCCTTAAATTACTAGAAAACACATTTCTATCAGCCTCTTTCTGACTTGAAAAGTTTCAAAGTTTAGGATCATACTTTAGCCCTCCAAATTTACTAATCAGTATCTGAAGTTGGTGCCACACCATGTCTTCCTCCCCCATTTTTGGAGAAATGGAGTTTCCAAATCCAGCCACAGAATGGATCCCAAGGTGGCTTGCAAAGTTGGCACTGACCTCTGCAGTGTGGAGAGCTCTACTCATGAATCTTCTCTGCAGATGGGCAGTCTCCTTTTTCCATACTTTCCAGGATGTTACAGGATCCTCTTCTGGCCTCCTGGGGCCCCCAAACAGGTGCTTTAGATAGTTCTGTTTGATTACTAACTGCCCTGTAGCATGAGCTGACTCCAGGAGCTCTTTACTCTGTTGCCATCATGGCTTCCCTCCCCATAGGTTTTGACATTTTATGTTCTCATTTTCATTCATCTCAGGATATTTGCTGAATTCCCTTGCAATTTCTTCTTTCTCTCACTAGTTACTTATGAGTGTGTTGTTTAATCTCCACATATTTATGAATTTTCCCTGTTTTCATCCATTATTAATTTCTAGCTTCATTCTGTTGTGATAAGTGTTTTGTATAATTTCAATCTTTTTAAATTTATTGAGACATATTTTGTGACCAAGATATGTTCTATCTTGGGGAAGGATCCGTGAGCACTTAAAAAGAAAGTATATCATGCTGTTTTGTGGTTCAATGCTTTATAGATGTCTGTTAATCTAGTTCACTTATCATCTTATTCAAGCTCTGTATTTCTTTATTTACCCTCTTTCCACACTTCCTATCCAATACTGAGAGTGGTGTATTAAAGTCTTCAAATATTATTGTAGAGACATTTATTTCTCCCTTCAGGTTTGCCAGCATGTGACTCATGTATCTATGAGCATGGAGGTTAGGTGCATATTTAGTATAGTTATTTCTTTTTGTTCCTTTTATTAATATATAATGGCCTTCTTCATCCCTTATAACAGTTTTTCATTTAAAATCTATTTTGTCCTATATTAGTAACACTACTCTAGCTGTTTTTGGTTATAGTTTGCATGGAATAACTTCTTCCAGTCTTTCACTTTAAACCTGCTTGTGTCCTTATATCTGAGGTGAGTTTCTTTTAGACAATGATGGCTCATACTTTTTAACATTAATTCTATCAGTCTATGTCTTTTGATTGGGGAGTTCAATCCATTATCAGTCAATGTTATTACTCTGAAGGCATTACTTACTTCATCCATTTTGACATTTGGCTTTCTGTTGTCATATCATACTACTGTCTATCTTTTAACATTTTAATTTACCCTTTCTAATAATCTTCATTTCTACACTCTTCTCCAAGTGTCTCATCCAGAATTTTCCTTTCAGGGTACAGAAATCCCTTTGTTTCTCATGTAATATCCATCTTTTGATAACACATTCTAGTGTTTTTTGTTTGTGAAGGTTTGAACTACCCTCATTTTTGAAGGACAGCTTTCCAAGATACAGAAATCTTGGCTGGCATTTTTCTCTTTCAGAATATTGAATACATCACACCACTTTCTTCTCTCCTCAATGGTTTCTGATGAGAGTTTGGCACTTAATCTTATTAAAGTTCCCTTATATGTGATATTTTGCTTTTCTCTTGCTACTTTCAGAATCCTCTGAATCGTCATTCTGAATAGTAGGTGTCTCAGAGTAGGTCTGTTGGATTTACTCTATTTTGGGGTATATTGGTCTTGGATAATGATATTTATGTCTTTCATAAGAGTTATGAAGTTTTCAGTCATTATTTTCTCAAATATTCTTTCTTCCCCTTTTACATTCTCTTCTCCTTCTGGGACACTAATAATGCATATGTTTTTGCATTTCACATTGTCATTCAATTCTCTGAGTCCCTGTTCCATTTTTTTCCATCTCTCCCTGTTTCCTAGTATAGCTTGTAATTTTTTGCTGATGTCTCAGCATCTGAATATGTTGGTAAATTTACTCTGATGGCCAATTTCTCCCTCTTGTCTATTGTAATTTTTTCCACAGCTCTTCCTTGATATTTGGTTCAACTTACCTTAAGTTTCTAAAGTTGCACTGCTTAAGTTATCAAAATCATGCCAAAGACTCACTAATGGGGTGCAGATTTTCTCCCAGGAGTTAGGAAACAGAGAGAACCAAGTGCAATTTGTTTATTCAATTTCCAGACCAGCCAGAAATGGTGCTTATTGGCACACCTTTCCACAGAGGTGTATCACTGTTTTCCTTTGTTTTGGTATGTTCCAGGCAGGGGGAAGAAGGCAAGAGAAAGGGGCAAAGGCAGGAATAGGGGCAGTTCAGCTTTGGTGCTTGCTTTTTAAACCATTAATTATTCTGCTCTTTTGCTGATGATGGGGAGGATTCTCAACTGTTTGCTGTTTTGATTGGCTATCCCACCCATCAGTCCTGTGGGAGGGTCCCATGATAAGGCCCCAGGAGAATATCAGGGGCTTTTCCTGGCTTCCAGAGGAAATCTCATGCCAAAAGGTAGTTCTGGCAAAGGTCTTCCAGCAGCCATCTTGTGGGATATTGATGGCCACATGTTTAATGGTGGCAGTTTTTCTGCCAGGTTCCAGATTCATCTACTGATTCCCTAGCTAGCTTTCCTCAGTCTCACACCTAAAACCTAAGAGAACTTACTGACCTCCAATAAATTTGATTCATGAGCTGCTTCACATGGATGTCTTTTTTTCTTGGCTGTCACTGATTTTTTCCTCCTCTCTTCAATGACCAATGACAGCTATATAGATATCTGCAATCCTCTTCACTACCCAGTACTTATGTAGAAGAGACTGTTCTGCACCCTCATCACTGGGTCCTACATGACTGACTTTATTGACTCCTTCCTCAATGCTCTTTGCATGAACAGTTTGCTTTTCTGCAAATGCAATGTAATCTATCACTTTTTCTGTGGCTTAACACTAATTTTAGCCCTGTTCTGCACTGATATCCTTGACACTGAATGTTAGGAGTTCGCCTTCACTAGATTTGCAATAATTAACAAACTATTGTTCAATTCCCCCTGACATGCTTTAAGGAAGAACAAGCCCCCCCCCCCTTAAGCCTATGTGTCTGAAAGCAGGGCACTTCCCCAAAGGTTAAACAAAGAGACCAAATGGAGATGGGAGTAAAGTGAGATAAAGAGCTTCACTCCCTGCTCATCAAAGCACCACTTGCTCCTCCAGCATTCCAAGAAAACATAACTCCCTAACCCACTACCCTCTAGCCATACAAGGGAAAATTTTCACCTCTAGGGCTTCCTATTGGCCCCTACACCTTACTCAAACCCTTGACCCCCTCCCACCAACTATCATTTCCCCACCTAAGAATGTACTGTATAAATACAAATCCCTCCTTTCCAGGGGCAGACTGAAGTCTCTCTTCAGACCCCCACAATGCCAGCAGTGGGGATGAAGTCTATTCTTCAGACCCCTTCTATTGGGAGAGCTTCCCAATAAACTTTCTGCCTGCAGTCATCAGTCTCCATGTCCCAGTGAGCACCATTTTTTCCCAACATTTGGTGCCAAAAACCCAGGACTGGGGTCACATTGAGATTGATTGGTGAGGAGTCTCCCCCCTGCCATGGCCGAATGCCCATCCAACATCAGACATCAAATCTCAGCTGGGTGAGTTAAGGATTTCTCTGCTGGACGATCCTGCTCTAGCTCTCTCCCTTTTCTGTTGTCCAGGACAACCTACCAAAAAATCCTAGCACAAGGTCAGCGATCCTCACTGCTGTCCCTGAGGGACATGGTGGGCAGTAGGCCTGTGTCCTCATGGGAAGAAACCCCTTGGCTCCAGAGATGTCTGGCTCCAAGTGCAGTTTCCTGTTTCCTTGGAGTTTTCTGACTAAATTGGGGACACCTGTCTCACTCAAAATCTCCCCTGTCTTAGAAATCATTAGTCTCACCCAAGCCACCTAAAATGGGGAATTCAATTTTGGCCCCCCCCAGAAAAATGCATCTCTGGGTTGTCTCCTTTAAAACCTTAAAACTCTGAACCTAGAAAGAGACATCAAACCTAAAAAGCTCATTTTCTCTTCAACCTCTGTGTGGCCACAATATGAATTGGACAATGAAAATCAATGGCCAGAGAATGGCATTTTCAATTTCCAAATCCTCTGAGACTTAGAGAATTTCATCCAGTACACTGGAAAATGGTCAGAAAGTCCTTATATACAGGCATTTCTTTTTCTTCATAATCTTCTCTCCCTTTGCCAATTCTGTTCCTCTTACCAGATCCTTCTTTTACACCAAAAACCCTCTCAGAAACTTTCCTTCTCCTTCTTTCTCACACTCCCTACAACCTCTGAAAATCTTGAATTAGATCTGGCAGACCAGTCTCCTCCTGCACCTCCTCATACAGGCTCCAAGGCCAATGCTTGCCTTCCCTCCCCTCCTCTCCCTGCCTTCCTCACACAGAAAACCCTTCTTCTGACTCTGATCCCTCTGACCTTCTGAACACACTCCTCCTTCACTGCTGCAAGCCTCATCAGCACCCCCTGAACTTGCTCCACCCTCCTTCCCTTCCCCCACACCTCTCCCAGGGCCTTGCTCCCTTCTCCCCACTCATCACAAGCTCTAAAGGCCAAATCCCCACTCTCCAGACTCCTTCCCCAGCTCCTGTCCTCTCTCTCCAGAAAGTGGCCCAGGCAGAAAGCATTATGCATGTTCATGTCTCCTTTTCCCTCTCTGATCTCTCCTAAATCAAACATCATCTCAGATCCTATTCCTCTGATCCTTCTCATCTTATCAAAAATTTCAACACCCAGCTATCCCTAATAATCTTACTTAACAAATCTACAATTGCTCACCTCTTACAAGTAAGCTTTTAGCTAACTCCTAAGTCTGTCTAAATGTACTCCTAAAGAGCAATGATCCAAAATATATGTATTAAATACCTGTCTATTTAATCTGCTAAATTAAAGCTTAACTGCACTTATAATGCTCAAATATTCCTAACTGTTGCTGATTGCTAATAAAGTGTTTAAATCTTAAAAGCAGTAAAATCAAAGATATAAAATAGAGACCTGTCCAAATAAACCTGGTCTCCAGAGTCATGTCTGTGTGCTGTGTGGCTAAGTGACTGTGTGATTGACTCTGTTGAGCTCTTACCTAAATCGCGCTGGCCCTGCTATGGAGACCGCCACAACTGGCACCCAACATGGGGCAGCCCCCTCTTTTGGCGTTCACCCCCTGGTGAGGCTCTGTGCTGCTCGCCCTCTACCTTGTTTCATTACAGAACCATCGAGCTCTCGACCTCCTTACAGCAGAAAAAGGAGGCACCTGCCTGTTCCCGCAAGAAGAGTGCTGCTGTTACATCAATGAATCCAATATAGTTGAAGAAAACATCAAAAAACTCAATAAAATTTGCAATCAAATTATACATGGACAAACCAACCCCTACCCCTTCTTACAGTGGCTAAGGTCTCCACTTACCACCTGGCTTGCCCCCCTTATTGGCCCCCTTATACTAGTTTTTATCATCTGTGCGGTCACACCCTGTATTGTTAAATGGATACATAGTCCTATAGAAAAAATCTCTGCCTTTGTAGTATACCGCCTGCAGCTAGCACAATATCAGCCAATTGAGCAAGATGACACAGAGGTCACCTCTGCTGTCTAACCCTCGCACCTATGGCCTCCTCACAAAATGCCTAACCGCATGCAGTCAGCCTCCATAACGATCAACGAACAGCAAAAAGCTGGGTAAGAGCTCAAACACAGCCAACCCAATGCCGCTGTCCTCCTTTGTGGGCGCTCAGCAGGCAGCCAACGACAGGTAAGATCTCTTAAAAGAGACAACCTAAGACAGGTGCTGCTGCCCCCTGGCTTCCGGAGGCTTAGCTGTTACCAATGACGGGTAAGATCTCCTAGGAGACAACCTAAGACAGGCGCAACTACCCAAAAAGCCAAACCTGCCTTGCTTATAAAACAAAACAAAACAAAACGAAGGAATTGTTGGAGAGACTGCTATGCCTAGCCAACATGGCTACTGTGGTTAGCGCAGGGTGACGCAGTATGGCCTGATCGGTAGCCGGATGTCTTCCCGGAATTGGCAGCTGCTCACTTCGGTGCGCTAACCTCAAATCTGCCTCCAACCCCAGCAACAAGGTCTGCCAATCCAACACCGCCACACACCCCTACCCCCACCCTGCCTATAAAAGACTGTGCACTTCCTCAATAAAACAGACCTGCCCGAAGGAAAAAAAAAAAAAAGATATAAAATAATGAAAAGCCTAAAAATAGCCATACCAAAAGAATAAGAATTATGAGTCAAGTTACTGAGCTTTATGTTTCTGTCAGTGTGTCTTAACTCTTTTGTGTTTGTCTGTTTGTTCAGTGTGTATCTTAATACCTCCAGATGGTAATATTAAATTGACAAATGAAAATTCTTAAACGAGCTCTATTCAAATGGCCAAAAATCAAATAAGCACTTATATTATTAACTATGAATGCTAATAAGGTAAATTTGCATTGTGTATATTAAATCTTTAAAGGGATGAAAATTGTATGTCTTGACTAATGAAACTACTACAAATCTCTTCATAAAATATAGTTCTTACCTAAATTGAAAAAAATAGTTTTTCTTCACAGAATGAAATGAAAGATGTGAAACTTAAATGGATATTGAAAGAAGTAAAAAGTTTGTAGGAGTCCTGAGTGAAATTTGATAAGTTTGTTCAGGAAAGTGTATTTTGTCCTAAAACAAGATGGCTGGTTTTCATAAAATCAGAATGGAAGTATGTAGGACAAAATTTGAATGCATATGGCAAGTTGAAGAAGATATTGCGCTTGCATTGTATATTAATAGGTTAGATGAAAAGTGTTTAAAAGTCTTAATTCTTTAATCCTCTGTGAATCAAAGTGTACTAGTAAAATGTTCATGCATAAAATTCCTGAAAATCTAAAAAATGTTTATAATGTTGTTAATAAAAATGGTGTGTGTCACAGAAAGAATCTCTCTGCCTAGAAATCAAGAGGTGGATGCTTAGCTCATGTTCAACTGATTTGCCCCACCCCCACTAAAAAAGCAGCTTTATGACTGTAGAAAGTGGCCATTGAGGGGTGCCAGAGGTGGTGAATAACAATAAATTATCATGAATTAAAGTAAAACCACTGCTGTCTGCAGCAGTCCCAAATATTGCTAGTTTGTTGCAAATAATTAATATCCAGTTATGTCATTTTCACTTTCTTTTAAAATTTAAGGCTTTCTTTAGTATCTCCTTAGGCAAATCAATCCAGCATGCACTCACCTTCATGTGAGAAGGCCAACAGTGGATTTTGCAGTGCTTTCCAAGGCTGTGTGTCTAGCCCAACCAACTGTCCTGGCCTGATGGTAAAGAATTTGGCTGCATGGAAAACCTATGGCTGTAACCCTATTGATGATAGTATGTTAACCACTAATCCTTTTTTCAGTATTAAAAAAGCATCTGAGACAATGCTATCTTATCTTAAAAGCCTGATATGGGCAAACAATTGGGACAAGCTACAAAATCCTGGCTGTCTTTCAAATTCTTAAATGTTGTTTAGTTAAGTAAAACAAAAACTGTATCCTGTGCTGTGATTAATTGTTGGGGTACTGAACAATTAATCATTTAGCTCAGATACTAAAACCATTATATGTGTTAATCAGAAAAAAATAGTTCATGGAAATGAGACACCCCCCCCCCCAACAGGTTGCTTTTAAAAGGGTAATAACACAAGTTTAAGCAGTAAGGGGAGTGGTGAATCTTAACTTACCCTGTAAATTGGATGTAGTCAGTACTAATATTGGCTTTGGGTGGGGTTTGTGGCAGAGGCAACATTCCAAACAAATACCTCTTGGGCTTTAGTCACAATTGCAAAAAGCCAAAGTAAAATACAGGAACAACAAACTGTTGTGGGCTGCCCTCTGTGGGGAAGAGAGATCTGTGGAAGAACATCTGGGACACCTGTCAGCAGTGACAGGTAGCTGCCTATCATGCCCCTGCCCACTACTCAAATATCTCTCTTTAAACAGATGCCTCCAAAAGACCCAGAGCCATACCATTGAGACCCAAAAGCAGCAGAGTGACTCCACTGAAAAAGCAAACATCATGGATACCAGACCTTGTGGTGCCTAGCCCAGCAATTCCAACTGCCTGTCATACTCATGAACATCACCCACAAGTATCCTTCATGCTCATTCCAACAACTGCAACATCGGCCCCCTCCTGTTCTCAGAAGGGGCAAGGTATGCTTTCAGTGAGGTATGCTTTCAGTGCTGCAGACACTGCAACAGGACTCCCGTTGCCATAGCTCCAGTTAAGATGCTAACAGCAAAACCAAGACAGGCACTAAAGTTACAAGTTAAAGTGCCAGCTGTCCCATGGCCCATAAAAGGAGAGTAATAATAATTTGTTGTTGTCTATGTCTCAAACTATACAAACTGGGAGGCAATAGTATCATTTTCTTTTTTTTTTTTTTTAATATTCAACACTGGAATTTTATTTTCTGAACTTTATCATTTTTACAAAACAAAACGAAACAAAAGCAGGTATCAAAAAACAATAGAGTTTATAGAATTTCTGCACCAGTTTTCACATAAGTCAATGATTATAAAACTGGTGTCCAATGTAAATACTAAACACGGGCCGATTTCCCTCCTGGTCATATGCATTCAGGTGGTTTTGGAGCTATTGAAAAGCTTTTTGTAAGCACCAATCATTTTCTTGAGAACTGATTTGGTTTGTCCAAGAAAGTAAACACTTTTTGCTGTGTGGTATTTTCTTTTTTAAAAAACACTGAGATAAAACATGGAATGTATATTGGTTTGGATCTGAACCAAAGCTTTTGAGATCCTAATTACCCTGAAGAACACTGAAGACATTTATAGGGCATATTAAATACTAATTATATACCTTATGATGTCTAAGGCAGCTTCTATATTTTAAAGAAAATAGATTTCATTCAGAGGCTGCCCGGAGTTTGAACTCCATCAGTTTCTGAATCTCTTCTGATTGGGATTATAGTTTCCCCAAATAGGGCCATATTATTGGGATGAAAAGTTTTATGCTCATGCCAAACAGGCTCTGATATTTTATAGATACATTTGTATATAGCAATACTCCTTGCCCTGGGTCCTGGGTAACCACAAAGAAATTGAGAAGCCATGATTATTGGATGCTGAGAGGAAGAAAGCATACTTAAAAACTCACAGCATACATAACCCAGAGGCAAGCAGAAACGAAGCTGGAACTTGGTAGTGGTGTTCACCCAACACATGCTCCAGAAACACATTTGCTTAAATAGGAGAAGTATAGTCCAGTTTTGCAATGTTAATAGCTGCCAGTCTCTCAAACATACTTTTTTATAAAGATCACTGCTTAGCTAGCAATGACTTACGAAACTGGTCTCAAATTCTGACCACCTCTCTCAGTATTAGTCAAAAATGGAACAAAACAAAATAAAAAACCAGCCAACAGGGGTTAAAAATTGCACAATTAAACTTGAATGTAAATTATATTATATACAGATTGGTATACACGTCGCTGAAATAGTTTTTGAGAGCATGAAACACTCCTGTTGAAACAAAATTTCCTCTATATTATCCCAATTTTCATTAAAGTTAAACTGATATGTAATTTTCTTCTTTAAAGATATGAAAATGGAAGCAAGAAGGCAAAGCTGAGAGAAACAGATGCTACCCAAAGGGCAGTGGTGGCATTTGGTTGTTTTGGTCTTTGTACCAGCAACTCCCACAACAATGGCAGATATCCAGGTCCTGCTGACTACACGGTTTTCCTTGCAGTCAAGACTCGAACAATGGACCCTACACCTCCAGCTGCAAGTGCCTTTTCATGCCATTGCAATAACATAGCACTACTATTGTCAGAGGGGCTCTCAAAGCCTTTATAAATATACTTCATTAAGAGATCCACACCATTCTTGTCCAGAGATTGAACTGCCTTTTCAATATCATTAGCTTTATTTTTTTTTATTTTATTTTTTTTTATTATGGGTAAAAATCAAAATTCTCACAATACATACAAACATTTGTAAAATGATATATAAATATATATGCATATATGTGTATTTGCTTACAAAAATGTTATTTATATATATATATATGCATGTATTTTAAGAGGTGCTTAGATTACCCAAAACACTACACGGAACCCACTGGGATTCCCATGTTGCCCACCTCCCACACCTCCCACCACATCCCACACAAACATCTCCCACAGTGTAGCCCAACAACCTCAATGAACCCACACACCCTGGAGCCCCGCCACCAATCACAGACCACAGTCCACACCGCAGACCACACTCTCCCCCACTCAGCCCTGAGCAGTGTGTGCTGATCCAAAATGGCCCACATCCATCGCCACAACAGTACTCAGGACAACCTCCAACTCCCAAAGAAGCCCCTGTATCTCAACTGCTCATCCCCTCCCTACCCAAAAACTGTCAAGTGGCCACTGGCTCCACCTCATTGTTATAATTTCTTGCATTGCAAGAATCACCATATGTGAGCAAGAGAATACCATCAAGTCCACTCTAGTCCATAGTTCTTCCCCCAATCCAGAGACGACTGGGATGGTGATGTCCACTCCAACTCCAAGTGAGAGAGGGCTTATATCCCATAGATATGGTGGGTGGGATGATCCTGCCTGCAGATGCAGGCCCTCTCCATTCCCTGGGATGGCCATTTCCCATCGTTGTCTCCTCACCAGGTGACTTGGATGAGTCCATTGAGCTGTAGGGTAGGAATTGCAGCTCCACTTAGATTTCATGCACACCTGGCACATAGGTAGGCGGGAGGCTCCAGTCTCTGGAAGTATACCTAAGAAACTCCAGCATCACATGTAGGTTTGAATAGAAGGGACTGGTGAACCATGTGCAGGGAGGACTTATTTGAGTCTAATTCTGTCACTCTCAGGAGCACAGATTCCAAAATAGAACTCACTGATAAGGCATCAGTCTCTGGGGCTATCCCCCCTTATACAAGAGCAGGGTGTCTCTGGAGCTCTCAGGAACCCCACTGAGTGGGGTGATAGGCACTTAGATGTTCTATGAGCTCCTACTGAGGTGTGTGTAAGAGTTACCTCTGGGATGACCTCCCGGCTCTCTTTGAAGTCTCTTAGCCACTTGAACTCATTTGTCTTTACCATTTCCCCCTTTTATTCAAGGTCTTTTTCCAGTTGTGTTGCCAGTTGGCACTTGGGAAAAGTTTTCAATTAGCAATAATCGTGCCTCGGATAAACCTCATTGGCTACGATACTGCCACTGCACAAAGCTGCCAGTTGGCACTTGGTATTAATCCCTCGTTGCCAGGGAGGCTCATCCC
>JAKSZT010054267.1:7391623-7417631 GCA_026826555.1 Tolypeutes matacus | reverse complement strand
TTTCAGGTCACTTGCCCATTTTTTATATGGGTTGTTTGTCCTTTTATCGGTGCTCATCTCTTTTAAAGCTAATGATATAAAGAAATATCATTAGCTTTAAAAGAGATGAGCACCTTCAAGACAATGCTGCCTGCACGATCCTTTACCGCCTGACTCTTGGTGTTGATAGGGGGATTTTTCAGAGCTGCTTGTAGAGCAGCTGTCATGTTTCCTTGCCGCAAACAAGAGTCCACCTCGCCCTCGTCGGGTCCGGCCTGGCCATCGCCTCCGTCTTCCTCGTCTACGAACTTGTTCTCGTCGTACTCATCCACGTCCACCTTCCGAAACCGGGCTGAAGACACCGTGTTCTTCGACATCCCCGATTCGGACCGGTGGCAAAGGCCTCCTCTTGGTGTGACCGCTACCCCAGCAACCCCAACTCAGCCGCAATAGTATCATTTTAACTATAGGCCTATGCAGCCCTCTGGTTGGGAATCTTAAATCCATGAAAAATTAAAAATCACTCAAAAACACTGTTATAAAACCACAGTTAATAATCTAAAGTCTCCTATTCCCACTAAAACTCTATGTGTGTAAGCCCACCAAATTATGTAATTTCACTGTCAACCATTAATGTTCAATGTTGATATTCCTTCGCCTCAGACTCCTGGAGGGGATAACATAACAACCCACCTTAAATTCCATGGTTAATTCCTATCCTTTCCAAAATTATAATTCTCATTATCCTCATATCAGCAGGTCCATTCATCTTGCATGCAATTAATCAGTTTATCCAAACAGCTGTCTGAGATGCCACCCATGATCCTATACATGATCTTCTACTGCTACAAAAATACAGTGCCAGCTGTTGAACCAGAAGCTACAATACCTCAATGCCGAAAGAAGAACAGTAACTGAATCCCACAATACCCCATAATAGCAGAAAGCAGCCAGATGATCAACACCTACCTTCCTGCTCTATCTCTCCACCCAACCATATCAAAAAAGTTGGGAATGTTAGCCCCATTTAAGAAAATAATACCCTACAACCCCAGTCGGTGTCAGCGGGTCTCTCCTACCCTATAGCAGATGACCTCGAACCCCCATCCCTGTCCCTAATCCAATAGGAAACTTACTGTTTTTATATTCACAGAACTGGATAAGTAGAAGAAAATCTTAAAATTTCAAAAGAAAACATAGAGATCATTCAGAGGGCCTAAGACAACAGCTATGGAAATCAGTCCTGGTTATTCTCATTTCTTCCTTACTTTTTCTCACCCCTAAAATCAATTCTTTTACCCATTATAACACCACTTCTGTTATTATTGCTGCTTATTTTTGGTTCTTTCTCTTACAGCTTCTCTTCTGATTCATACACCGAATCATACAGTCAACAACTCAGGAATACGTAAATGGTGACTTTCTGCTGTGGGTGCAACAATATCAACCCTTGCAAGTCCTGAAACCACAGCCCCCTGGACAGGATGGAAGAGAACTTTTCTCTGCCCCTTGAGAACAGGAAGTAGCCAGACTGAAACAATGCCTGAATCCCTTCACCCTCCCATCCTGCCCAGTACCTGATACCCCAATACCCAAGTCCCCCAACATATATATAAACAAAGAGTTAGGAATATTATGAGTTCCCCTTCACTAGGTTTACAATAATTAACAAGCTGTGGCTCAATTCCCCCTGACATGCTTTAAGGAAGGACAAGCCCCTCCTTAAGCCTATGTGTCTGAAAGCAGGGCACTTCCCCCAAGGTTAAACAAAAAGATACCACATGGAGATGGGAGTAAAGTGAGCTAAAGAGCTTCAGTCCTTCCACATCAATGTACCACTTGCTCGTCCAGCATTCCAAGGAAACATAACTTCCTAACTCACTACCCTCTAGCCATACAAGGGAAAATTCTCACCTCTAGGGCTTCCTATTGGCCCCTACATGCTTACTCAAACCCTTGACCCCCTCCCACTGACTATCATTTCCCTGCCTAGGAATGTACTGTGTAAATTCAAATCCCTCCTTTCCAGGGGCAGGCTTAAGTCTCTCTTCAGACCCCCACCATGCCATCTGTAGAGCTGGAGTCTATTCTTCAGATCCCCTCTGTTGGGAGAGGTTCCCAATAAACTTTATGCCTGCAATCATCAGTCTCAGTGTCCCAGTGAGCACCATTTTTCCCCAACACTGAAATCATTATAATCATTCCCACTGGCTCAAAAGTAATGGTTTCCATTATCACAATCTCTGTGTCCTACAGGCTCAGTCTGCTATCCTGAAAATTGTTTCTAATTCAGGAACCACAAAGCCTTCAATACTTTTGCCTCCCTCCTCCTAGGAGTCATCATTTTTAATGGCACCATGATTTTTACTTATTTAAAACTAAAGAATTACTATTCCTTGTGAATGGATCAAAAGGCCTTTGTGTTTTATGCTAACCTCATTTAAAGACTTAGGAACAAAGAGGTAAAAAGTGCTCTCATTAGAGACAGGGCTCTAGGTATTTGAAATGACAATGGGGCTGAGTATCTGAGCTCATATTTTCTTTCTTTCCTACTTGGTTATTTACTTGGTCTCTGTTTTAATGCAGTAGTGTCCTTTAATTAGCCTGCATTTCTGTTGAATCATTGTCTACTTGACCACATGTGCTCTGAAACATTTTCAAGAATACATTTTTAGTAATTAACAAAATAAGTGGAAGCCAAGAAATATGTGTTAAACCTGTGGTTAAAATGTATGTTTTTCTAAATAAATTCATTTGTAAATACCTCTATGGATAACTTTAAATCCATAGAGATATCATAAAGATTAAATTAGATGTTGAATTTAAAATTTTTACCCAGTACTAATAAATTTTGGCCACTATCATCAGAATAATTAAATTCTTGAAAAATTTGGAATGCCCAATGCCTTTTGTTATAATATTAACTAGTCTTTTATGAATACTGTTTGTTTATCTTTTTCATAAACAAGCAAACAGATTAAAAGACTGAACAGACCTTTAATATTTGGTTTTAGAGCAAAATAAAATATTTTGATAGAATTAAGTTATAGGAAAAAGTACGTGTGTACATTGAAGAAAATTTGGAAAATATTTAAAAATATTAAAGAACATAGAAATATCTCAACCATTTCTGGTAGTTTTATTCATGGTTCTCTATAAAAATGTTACATATGTGTATGTATATATAATATATTTATACAAAATTTTATTTTCATTTTAGCATTTGCAACTTTTGATTCCCATTCATCCCTAAAATATTTGGTAAATTATTGCTATTTAAATTTGTGAAATGAATATTTTCATGGTACATAAGTGAAATCAAGAATCCTGCCTTGTAATGCTTTAACACTTCAACTTTTGCAAACACATGTGGTTAAATATAAGCATGCAATAATATCTCTTTTGTTTCTACCTGCTAATCATTTGAAAATCCTACCATTCTGTGATGTGTCAACAAAATTCAGTAATTAGTCTTTCTTTGTTTAATTTCAGTATGATTTTAAAAATATTTCATTTCTTCTGATTTCTACAAGTTTATTATAGTGTTTAGAAATAAATAAATTATTCAGTTAATTTCTGTGGTCTTTTAAAAAATTAATAGAGGTAATGTATAAACCTAAGAATGGATAATGAATCCAAAGTTTTTGACATCTCACAAATTTTAGTCAAGATGGTTTGACAAAATTTCCATTGAAAAACTCCTCTATATTATCTGGAACTACAGTTTTAACTTTCTCTTCTATTCAATATCTATATTAAAGAAATTGTGTTTTCTTTATTTTCCAATTCTTTGATTTTTAAACTTTTACAATATTTATTTATATATTTTGTATTCAAGTGATTTGTATTCTTTTAACTTAATAATAAAATTTTATTTGTAGAATTATATCTGGTTATTTTCCAAAAATATTTTTTTAATAATTAATATAATGTTCAACCTTTATTTTATGGTTAAATGTTTAACAATCTTTCACCAGTTAATCACTGTTCACTAATTTTTTCAAATAATTAAAATATGCATTATTTTCCTTTAAATCTTCAGTTTTTAGGCACATTTTTAACTTATATAATATCCGTATATTGTATTATGACATTTTTTCTCTGAACTCTATGTTGTCTAGTTTCTATATTGATTGTATTCCTCTTTCTTTTGCTTGAAATGAGAGATATCCTGTATAAGCATTTATTTTTAAACATAAAATTTTTTATTAATCTCTCATCTTGTACTTGGACTGTGTCTTTCTTATATTTATAAACTCTTTACTATTCTGGTTATTTTAATGACAATGATGGCCTTGCTTTCATTTCTGTACATTACTATTATTTAGAAAATGCATCATGTTTGTTGGCATTGACAATGATGGCCAACAGAGTCTGTAATTGTTTAGGCAGTAATAAGTTCAGGGTATACTTAAGTCTTTTTTTTTTTTTTTCTGACCAAAATCAAGGTTGTATTTATCTTCTCTGATTGACATGGGAACAGAATGTTTAAAGTCACCAGAGTCCACAATGCAAAATGGGTGAAGAGTACAAAAATGAACAAAGCAAACAGCTACAAATGGCTGGCTCAAGGAATCCCTGGAGTCCAGCAGGGACTCGAACTGTGGACACCCAGAAAGAAAAAGGAGAGCTTACAGCTGGAGGTGGGGATGCCTGATGGCTATGAAAACAAACCGGAAACCAAAAGAAACCATGCCAGGTTCTCTAGGAACAATACTGAGTTTTTCATATATACCCTTTATCATATTTAAAAAGTTTCCTTCTATTCCTATCTTTGCAGTGATTTTATCAAAAAGGTGTGCTGTATTTTGTCGAATGCTTTTTCTGCATCTGTAGAGATGATCATGTGTTTTTTTTCTTTCAATGTCTTTATGTGGTGTATTACATTGATTGATTTTCTAATATTGAACCATCCTTGCATACCCAGGATGAAACCCACTTGGTCATGGTGTATAATCCTTTTGATATATTGCTGAATGTGATTAGCAAGTAATTTGTCAAGTATTTTAGCATCTAGGTTCATTAGAGAAATTGGTCTGTAATTTTCCTTTCTTGTGTTAACTTTGTTTGGTTTTGTTATTAGGGTAATTTTGGCATAATAGAATGAAATAAGCAATATTCCTTCTACTTCTATTTTTTGGAAAAGCTTAAGCAGAATTGGTGTTAGCTCTTTCCAGAATGTTTGGTAGAATTCAGCTGTGAAGCCATCTGGTCCTGGGCTCTTTTTAGTTGGGAGGTTTTTTATTACTAGTCTATCTCTTTTCTTGTATTTGTACTGTTGAGTTAATCAATTTCTTCTTTCATCGATGTAGGCTGTTTGTGAGTTTTAGAAACTTGTCCATTTCCTCTAAATTATTATTCTTGTTGGCATATATTTTTTCATAGTGTCCTCTTATGATACTCTTTATTTCTGTGGTGTCAGTAGTGATATCCCCTTGCTCATTCCTATTCTGTGTATTTGCATCTGTTCTCTCTTTTTCTTTGTTAGTCTGGTTAAGGGTTTGTCAGCTTTATTAATCTTTTCGAAGAACCAGCTTTTAGTTTTGTTTATTTTTTTCTAGTGCTTTCTTATTCTCTATTTCATTTAGCTCTGCTCTAATCTTTGTTATTTCCTTCTTCCTACTTACTTTGGGTTTACTTTGTTGTTGTTTTTCCAATTCCTCCTAGTGTGCAGTTAGGTCTTCAATTTTAGCTCTTTGTTCTTTTTTAATATATGCATTTATGGCTATGAACGTCCCTCTCAGGACAGCATTCGCTGCATCTCATAGGTTTTGATATGTTTTGTTGTCATTTTCATTAGTTTCAAGGTAGTTACTGATTTCTCTTGAGATTTCCTCAATGACCCACTGTTTGTCTAAGAGTGTGTTGTTTAACTTCCATATCTTTGTACATAATATGATTTTCTTTCCCTTAATGTTTTCCAATTTCATTTCATTGTGGTCAGAGAAATTACTTTGTATAATCTCAATCTTTCTGAATTCATTAAGAGTGTTGTTCTGTGGCCTAGCATGTGCTCTATCTTGGAGGATGATCCATGTGCCCTCGAGAAGAATATAAATCCTGCTCTATTTGGGTGTACTGCTCTGTATATGTCTATTAAGTCCAGATCCTCTAATGTATTGTTCAGAGTCTTTGTTTCTTTATTGATTCTCTGTCTAGATGTTCTGTCTAATGATGATAATGGTGTATTAAAGACCCACGGTATAATTGTAGAGGGTTTATTTCTCCACTTAGTTTTCCCAGAGTGTGCCTCATGTATTTTGAGGCACCCCAATTAGGTCCATAAATGTTTATGATTGTTCTTTCTTCTTGAGAGATTACAACTTTTACTAATATATTGTGTCCATGTTTTTCTCTTACAATAGTTTTGCATTTAAAGTCTATTTTGTCTGATATTAGAATAGCTACTCTTGCCCTTTTTTGGCTATTGTTAACTTGTAAAATGGTTTTCTATCCATTCACTTTCAGCCTCTTTGAATACCTGGGTCGAAGGTGGGTTTTTTGTAGACAGCATATAGATGGATCATATTTCCTCATCCATTCTGCTAATCTATGTCTCTTGACTGGTGAGTTAAATCCATTAACATTCAATGTTATTACTCGCAACAAATTTCTTACTTCAGCCATATTTTCTTTGGGTTAATATATGTCATATGTTGTTTTGTTTCTGTGTTTGTCATTTTAGTTGTTTTTAAACTCTCCTCCAACTCTCTCTCCCTTGTTTTTTCCTTTCAAATTGTAGACCTTCCTTTAGTATTTCTTGAAGTGCCAGTTTCTTATTGGCATACTCTCTTAATTTCTGTTTATCTGTGAATATTTTGAACTCTACATCATTTTTGAATGCCAGTTTTGCTGGATAGAGAATTCATGGCTGGAAGTTGTTTTCTTTTAGTACTTTGACTATGTCATACAACTGTCTTCTTGCCTCCATGGTTTCAGATGAGAAATCAACACTTAACCTTATTGTGTTATCCATGTATGTGATGATTCTATTTTCTCTTGCTGCCTTGAGTATTTTCTCCTTGTCTTCAGCATTGGACATTTTGACATGTGTAAGTCTTGGAGTTGGCCTGTTGGGATTTATACTATTTTGGGAGTGCTGTGCTTTCTGGATCTGCACATCCATCTCTCACAATAGCATTGGAAGTTTTCATCCATTATTTCCTTCAACACTCCTTCTGTTCCCTTTCCCTTCTCTTCTCCTTCTGGGATGCCCATAATGCATATGTTTGTGCATTTTGTGTTGTTGGTTAAATCCCTGTGTCCCTGCTGGATTTTTTCTATCTTTTTGTCTGTCTGTTCTACTATCTGTTTGATTTCAGATGTATTGTCTTCCACATTACTAATCCTTTGTTCTGCCTGTTCAAATCTGCAGTTATGTGAATCCAGTGTCTTTTTGAATTTTTGCATTGTGCCATTGATCACCATCATATCCATTATCTTTTTTGTATGTTTACAATTTCTTCAGTATGTTCTCCCAGTGTCTTCTTAATATCCTTAATCTCCTCCATTACTTCATTAAGTTGGTCTATCATATTTGTTTGGAAAGCTTTGATTAGTTGCCTGATGTTCTGCATCTCTTCCTTGGTTTTAGTTTGTTCATTGTGCTGTTCCATGTCTTCCTGTTTCTCAGTGTGGTTTGTAACTTTTTGTTGCCCTCTAGTCATCATTTTATCTTGATGGTTTTATTCAGTTGATTAGCTTTTCTCTCTGCTCTAGAGTTTTATTTAGCGGGTGGTTCTCTGTGTGTGTTAAGTTTTCTCTTTGACACTTTTTCTTCTTATTTTACTTCCTTGCTTCTTTCTATGTTCCCTTGAAGGCAAAAGATTAAGGCCAGCGGAATCAAAAGATGTGAGACAGGAAGAAGTTTAATTGTAATATTGATAAAAGTTAGAAGAGGGGCTGTATAAGACTCAGTGAAACAAATATTTAGCTAATGTGGGCATTGTAGAGTAATAAGGAAAAAAGTGGAGTACCTACCATGGACTGGGAAACCAAATAGAAGAATATATACATAATGATTTGGAAGGCTAGAATGATGAGGAGGGAGAGAAAGAGTAAAGAAAGGGCTGAAAGGAAAAAGTAAATATTAATTCAAAAAAGAAGAAAACAGAATAGATGGAATAGAAATTTACGCCCTTAAGTTATGGGCTAATGAAAAAAAACATGGTTTGTAATAACCACAACAGAAAGCAGAAGGCAGAAAGATGAGCGAAGCAAAAGAGTTAGCTTGGGATACAAAATCAATATAGACAGAGAATGAGAAATCACTGAAGGAGAAGCAAACAAAGAAGAGACAAGCTAGCAGCATCTATTAAAAAAAAAAGAAATTAACAAAAAGGGGGTGAGGAAAGAGGAAAGAAAAGCAAGAGACAACAAATGAACAGAGAAAAATGAAACAACCACACAAGCAAGCAGTCAAACGAATCTAAGGAATAACAGTGTTCCTTCTTGGGCCCTTGTGGAACCTCTCAGCCTACTTGTATTTATCACTCAATTGACCTGCAAGGTTCTATCTGCAGGTTTTGAGGCAGATTTTAGCTATTAAACTATATTAAAAAGAAAAATTCATTTTTTGTTTTTAAAAGTGACTTTTTTTTTTTGCAGAAATAAAGGACCCAAATATGTCCTCTTCTAGACCACCCCCTTCTCTGAGGGGACCCTAACTAAGGTCAAGGACACTAATCAAGCACTTCCCACTTCCTGGCCTCCCCAGGGGAGCTGAAGTTCTGATGGTAGTCAGTGCAGAATGATAAAAATGGCTGACTCTTCCCCCTCTGGAGGCAAGCCTGAGTATCACCTGGCTGTTTGGTAAAACAGGCTTCTTCAGTAGATTCGCCTCTCCCCTCAGCCTGGTGCCATTTCCAGCCGACTTATCTGCTCCCCAAAGGTATGAGGGGGTCCAGGCAACCAAATCAACAGAAAGGAATCTCCCTTTCCACCTTCTGTCAGAATCCTCCCACTCTTGGGGAATGCTCCCTTTCATGGGCTTGCCGGTGGGGGGTTGTGGCATTTCCCTGGGCAGCTTAGTAAGTCAACTTCCTCAGCAGATTCACCACTCCCCTCCATCTGGTCCTGCTTCAAGTCAGCTATTTTGTTCCCCAAAGCTGCAAGGGGTTCCAGGCAGCAAAATCCAGAGAAAAGACAGCCTTCTCGACCCTCCATCAGAATCCTCCCACTCTCCAAGAATGCTCCCTCTCACTGGTTTGTGGGTGGGAGTCACATTTCAAACCAGCATTTTTCCCTGAAGGTGGGGCTCAGCCATCTGTGTTAACCTCCACGGGCAGGGTTAAAACTCATGAATCTCCACCAAGCAATCTATGCCACTCAGCTGCCTGCAGATATATGTCCCAATCTTCTCGCTCCATGCGCCCACAGCACAGACCCCTGTGCAGGACCCTGTCCCCAATCTGCCATCCTCAGAGAGCTCATCAGTGAGTGCCCTCCTAAACTGATGCCATCTTGACTCTCCAGTCGAGATTGTCTCTTTTATTAATATAATGAGTGGGGAGCATGAACTTGAGTTACCTCTAGACAGAAATGGCCTCCCCAGTGCAACCTAGGGTGGTGCTCAATTTGGTCAGTGACCAACCTCCTCAGCTGGATAATTTCCATGAAGACAGCTGGAATGGATGATCATAGGGGACTGAGAGGCTATCTTTATGTCTACATCTCATTTTCAACTTCAGATTTGTACAGTTGGAAGACCCAAGTCCCCAGATCTCACAAAGACCCTCAAAAAGCTAAAAAACATAACTCAAGTTTTCACCTGCTCCTTCCAACACTCCACCCATTTCCATGGAGAGTTCAACACATCCTCCCCACCCTACCCCCTAGGTTGCACCACCCAACCCAATAGGATCACTTCACCCCTGTCAACAGGAGGGATTGGCAGATAGGTTGTTGAAACTACAATGTTGATAAAGCTCTTTTGGCAATATGACAAGGAAGGGTTACTGGTTTAGAGGGATGGATGGAGGGCATTTGGGACAGGGCACACCTGGGACAGTCTTCAAGAGAATGTGCAAGTGATCATTTTGTCATAGTGTATTGTATCAGTGGGTGGAGACCCACATAATGAGTTGGAAGGAGTTGGACTCCCATTCTGGGGAGGCCTGATATGTTTGCAAACATAGAGGAGGGTGTCTATTAAGAGCATGGGTGGTTCCTAATAGGGAATAACAGACTAATAAGTCAAGTCCTCAGCATTCTGGCAAGTATCTATGAATCTTCTCCTTCAAGGAGTAAAGACTGGTCATCATCGAGGGCCATCAGGGGAGGAAGAGGGAGAATAGAAAAGATAGAAGAGGGGTATTTAGGGAGCAATGGAAGTATACTGCCTGATCTTGCAATGATGGATATGGGTCATGTAAAATTTCATCAAAAATCTATAAAAATGTAAGGTCAAAAATGTAAACCATAATGTAAACCATTGACCATAGTTAGTAGCTATGTTTGAATAACATCAGTTGTAACAAATGTACCAGCCACACATAAAAAGGTTATTAATATGGGAAGAAGGAAAAGGGGGAGGATGTTGGGTATATGGGAGTATCCTGTATTCTGTATGTGACTTTACTGTTACCTAAAACTTCTTTGAAGACAAAATGAAAAAAAAGTAAGACACTGGGGAAGAAATGGAAAAAAATTCCACTGTACGTACAAGACAACATATGATACAGTGATGAAAGGCAAAACGTCAAAAATTTTTTCCTTTTTTTTTTTTTGTATTTTAAAAATATTTTTCATTATTTTAATATCCCAATTATTTTTTTACTTTATTTTAGTTTTTCTAAATTATTATGTATTTTATTTTTTATGTTTAAACCTATCATTATTTCATTTTCCTATTAATTATATTTGGTGATGTTCTTGGCTTCATTTTTGAAGAGGTTTTGGATCACAGAAGGGTTACAACTCTAGCAAGGGATGATCATTGGTGTCAGGTGTCAGTGATAGGGGATGCATGGGAGTAAGTTCATTGGGCATACATATAAGGTATATAAATGTGTTCAAATGTTCATGGGGCATTGCCACAGTGGATAGAGATTGAAAGAATTGAAAGACTATTGAATTCCCATGCCAGGGAGCTCTGGCACATTCTCTAATGGAACAGCAACAATCCCCAAGTACAGATGTAATGGAGAGTGAAGAAGGATGGTCCATTGATGGGCCCTTGATAGTTATGACTATGCTTGTGAGCCTTTGCTCTTGAAATTGCAACTTAGCTTAGTGTTTTAGGGTTCCTAAGAGTTACCTCCTTGTTGCTCAACTGTGGCCTCTCTCTAAGACAAACTCAGCATATTCATGCATTACCTATCCCCCAGTGTGGGAAATGACTCCCAAGGATGGGTCTCTGTGGCACTGAGGGATTACTACTGAGCACCAGATGGTGATGCAACTTGAAAAAGACGTTGACTAAAAGGGGGAAAAGGTAAAGACAAATGAGTTTATATGGCTAAGAGATTTCAAAGTGAGTCAGGAGGTCATCAGAGAGGTAAAACTTATGCACGACTCAGCGGGATATCATAGATTGCCAAAGTAGATACTACCCAAAATAGTAGGGCTCCTGAGGGCTCCAGAGACACCCAGTGTCCTATGGTCATGACAGTTAGCTCTGGAGTTTGGTGCCTTGCCAGTGGGCCCTAGTTTGGAATTTGTGCTCACGACTGTGATAGAGTTAGACTCAGATGTGACTTCTCTACACATGCCTCTTCTGTCCCTTTTATTTGAACCTATAGTTGGTGCTGGAGTTGGTAGCTGTACATTGAAGAGGCTTGAATCTCTGGGCTGTCCATATGCCAGGTGGGCTCTGAGCCTCAGTGGAGTTGAAAAACCTACTCTTCAGTTCATTGGACTCACCCAGGACAACTAATAAGAGGTGAGGATGGACAACCACCACACCAAGGAACTGAGAGAGTCTACCACTGCATGCAAGAGAGTCCCATTCATCAGCCATATGAGATTGAAATCCCCCCTCAGTTAGAGGTGGAATGGGCTTCACCATCCAAGATTCCTCAGGATTGGGGAATAAAATATGGACTAAAGTTGACTTACTGGTATTATACTATAGATTTATTGTGATTCTAGCAATGGAAGAAATTATATCATGGATGTGGAGACAGTGACCACTGGAGGTGCTGAAGTCAGGGAGGAGGAAAAAGAAGTGTAATATGGGGGCTTATTCAAGACTTGGAATTGTCTTGAATGACATTGCTATGACATATACAGGCCATTATAAATCCTGCCATAACCTACAGAATTGAGTGGGAGAGAGTGTTAACTACAAAGTAAACTATAATTCATTCTTATTCACAATGCTCCAAAATGTGGTCATCAATTGCAATGAATGTACCACACTAATGAAAGAAGTTGTTAATGTGGGGAAAAGTGAGAGGTGTGAGGCATATGGGAATCACATATATTTTTTATGTCACATTTTATGTAATCTAAGTATCTTTTAAAAATAAATAAAAAATATATTAAAAAAGAATATAACTGCATTTTTGCAACACATAATCTGAAATGGGCAGACATGCAGACTCTATTAAATGTAATGTTGACCTCTGAAGAGAGACAGATGGTATGGGAGAATGCCCATGATCATGCAAATTCACTGAACAACAATAAATCTAGACAACCCTGTACATGTCCCAGAGGATCAGGCTCTTCCTAGAATTGAGCCAAATTTGGATCCAAATAAACAAATAGATAGGCCTAAATTAAATCATTATAAAGCTTGCATTATTGTCAGCCTCAGGAAAGGAGTGCCAAAAAAAACCTATATGAATAAAATTCAAGAAATAGTCCAAAGCCCTCAGGAGATTCCATCAGTCTGTTTAGCCCGTCTGCTTGAGGCCTATCATCAGTAAACTGATCTTAATCCAGAAAACCATAGATTCATGCTAATTTGCACACTCAATATATCCTTTATTTGTCAAAGTGCTCCCGATATAAGATGAAAACTTCAAAAGTTAGAAGTTTTTGAAAAGCTAGAATTTCTTAGACCATGTCAGAATTGCAGAAATTGTAGAAATTGCCTTTCAAGTTTTTCATAACTGAGAGTGTACCCATGGAAGCAGCAAAAGAAACAGTCTGCCAACAAAGCCAACTTCATAGTGGGGCAAGAAAGAATAGGGACCTGAAGAAGAAGGGAACAGAAAACCTTTGGCCTGCCCATGTGCCACCTGTGCCTGGAATCTCAGTGGAGCTGCAACTCCTATTCTACAGCTCAATGGACTCACCGAAGACACCTGGTGGGGAGATGATGATGGACAAAGGCCATCCCAGGGAATGGAGAGAGTCTACAGCTGCAGGCAGGATAATCCCACCTATTTTATCCATGGGATATAAGCCCCTCTCACTTGAAGGCGGAGTGGACATCACCATCCCAAACTCCTCAGGATGGGGGAAAGAGCTATGGACTAGAGTGGACTTACTGGTATTCTGTTGTAGACATATTGTGATTCAAGCAATGGAAGAAAGTACAGCATTGATGTGGAGCCAGTGGCCACTGGATGCTTTGGAGGCAGGAAGAGGGAAAAGCATTTGTAATACAGGGGCTTCTTCAGGACTTGGGAATTATCCTGAGTGACATTACAACAACCAATATAGGCCATTTTACTTCAGCATATAACGCGCAGAACTGTGTGGGACAGAGTGTGGTCTCCAATGTGAACTATGGTCCATGCTTAGTGGCAAAGCCCCAGGATGTGTATATCCATTGCAGGTGATGTGCCACACTAATGAAAGATGTTTATGTGGGAGGTTGTGGGAGGTATGGGAGGTGGGGAAATGGGACTCTGTATAATTTTTGCGTAACATTTATGTAAGCATCTTTTAAAATATTTTTATTTAAGCATCTTTTTTTTAAACATTTATTTAAGCATCTTAAATTTTTTTTTTTTTTTAAAGTTAACCTAATAAGTCTGGTAAGAGAAACTGAGTCATTGGTCTATTTACTAGCAATGGCCTGTTCATTTACACAGGCTGAGGCAATGGTCCGGTAACTTACTTCAGCCTGCTGAGTCACACAGGCAAGTTAGGAAGGGGAAACTTACAGCACAAACTCCCTGCAGCTTACAGCACACAGCACATCCCCAGTGGCTGCATTATCAGAAGGCAGTCAGCAACATCATTTATATTGTGGAAAGAGGTGAGGGGTGAGATGGACACCAGCACCCCCTAACTCACTTTCAGGTTACCTCACATTTCATGGACAGTGATAAGAGGGCAATCACCATTGACCAACATGCCCTGCAGGGATTGTGGGCAGCAGCCAGAAGTCAATCACCACTGGAGAGCAAATCCTTACCCTCTAAGGGAATTAAATCACCCAACAGAGATCCTCAGCTTTGTCTCAAATATGCCAACCAGTGCAGACCCTGGAGTCTGGTACCCCCATAAAACAGTGTGCCTCAAGGCAGAACTTTGCATTTTTCTCCCTTGATAATGTTGGCCTTCATCTCTCTGAAGGTGTATTTCTGTTTTCTTGAATTAACCCTAATAAATTCTATGCTTGTTTATTTGATTTGTCACTCATCCTTGAATTCCTTCTCATGATGAAGCCAAGAACCTAGATACTGGCTCTGATAGCATATGGCCAGCCAGACAGGAGATAAGCATCTCTGGTAAGCCCCCCTCCATCCAACAAGACTATTGAGTTTTTGACTTCTCACCAAAGTCTGTCTGTCTGTTGGGTGAAGGATATGGGCATATGCTTCTGTCTATATATATGGCTGTCTCTCTGTTTTCCATTGCAAATAGGTCTCCAGCCCTGTTCCCAAAGGACATAACATCAGTTCACCTGGAGTGTTTTGGCTACCTTTTCAAAGATTGTAGGGGCTAGCCCCCATGCAATACTAATCAAGGAGACTCTAGGTGGCAGTTGACACCACTCTTGAAATCTGACTGGGAATATCCCTCAAGTCAAACAGGAGTCCAATGGGAATACAAGAACCCATGGAATCTGCCCCACTCTAATCCCCTCCCAGTGTAAATGTTGCCATCATTGTTGTTTCTTCAAGTATTCTGCCTTCTGTCTATGTCATCTTAACCCCTTCTCTAACTTCAACCATCTCCTCCTTCTATAACTTCAAAACCCTCCAGGTGATCACAACAATTCCAAATCACTTGACCTTTTTGTGATAAACTGTTTTTGTCTTCTCTGCAGAAACTTTCTTCAATAATTACGCTTACAAAATAAATAGGCCCAGTGTAACTCCAAGATTAATCCTCACTCACTCCCCAAGAGGACATAAAATTAATTGTAGGACACTTCCTTAACTGCCCTTCCGATTTCAGGTCCCATCTCTCTAAGTGTAACTTACATCCTAATTATCTTAAAAATCTAATGTAATGTGGAAAGGGTCTGTAGAAAAGTTGTGTTCCCTTATAAGTGAGGTCCCTGACCTTCCATCACTAGCCAATTGGAAAAGAATCAATTTGAAGGAGTTCACCCTCCTTTCAGGGACAAAATTTGACTTGGCAGTTTCAGTCCAGAACGTAGGTCTGCGCATCTCCCAAGTCTAGGTCACCCAGGGTACATCCAGTAGCAAGGGCTCTGTGGTTCTTGGAATGCCAGGAAACAGAGCAGCAATTCTAGACTTCCCCAAGATTTAAGTGGTTTTGGTGCTTCAGTTTAGAGGGTCCCAAATATCCCCTAAGACATAGGTGGATTGGGCACTTAGGTTTGGAAACTCAGTCCAAATGTCCCCCAGGAATTGAACAAACTGGGTGATTCAGTTTATATGTTGAGAGTTAGTCAGGCTGGATCTGAGATGTCAGTTCAGCTGGCATACTTTCTCCCTTATTTCTCCCTAGGATGATTGGCACAGCCTCCAACATTCCTGCAGATGCTCCCTTGGGGTGTCTTCTCAGGGATTAGGACAAGTGGTCTACTAATTTTCTAAAAAGAAACCAATGGAAGAAAGTAGAGCATTGATGTAAAAAAAGATCCTTTCCTGCCACACCAGGCAGCCACAGCAGAAATTAGAGAATTCCCAAAAGTGACCTCTGTATCGGACTCTGAATTCCAGTAAACCTGTTTAAGATGGAAGAAGGGGACATGCAGATGTGAGGGCTAGAGGTTGTGTAACCACATGTCTCCTAAAAGGGATGAGGAAATGCACTACACACCAGTCAGTTATAATAAACTCAGGGAAATTACTCAGAAGCAGAACAAAAAGATCCTGACTCTAAGAAATAATAGATCCTCCTAAAACTCACTTTCTTCACCAGCCTGCCTCAGATATACATAAGAAGTTGCAAAAACTATCCCTGATTCCCCAAACTCCCATTAACTCCCTTTAAAAAAGAGCCTTCATGGTTTTCAACAACAAAAACCATGATGCCAAGAGAAAGCAGGTAAGAAGGAGCAAGCAAATAGCCCAAAAAGAAGGTTACCTTTTAGTTGCCATCATTAAAGGCACTATGTCACCTCAGGACCACCCAGAATTCAGGCTCCCATGGCAGTAGGAATCTGTTTCAAGTGTGGAGAACTGGGGCCCTGGCCCCAAGCTGCCTTGCTACCAGAACCCACCAAGGCTTTGCTTCCAGCTGGGATGGTAGGGACCTAGGCCAGGTGTGGCTCCCTGGAGGAGCCTGGGGTGACCCTGGACATGGTAGGTAAGGTCATTAAGTTCTTAATTAATACAAAAGCCATTTGCCCAGTGCTGACCTGCCACTCCAAATCTCTCTCTACTTGGTCATGCCTGAGAAGGGAAGTAAATGGGGAATCTAAATCAAGGCCATTTGTTATGTTGCCTCAGGGAGGAAGTTGTTAAGGCCCCTCACAGAATTGTAACTCTTGCAAGAGGTAGCTAATGAAAATGCAGGCCCAATTCATGTCTCATCAAGTTTGGGGCTTCCCTGAGCCTCCCAGCTCTGTGCCTAGCAGCTGCCCAGGTATTTTCCTGGAGGAACAAAGCTGAGGGTTTCAGGATGAGGTCTCTGCCATGGATGAACACTCAGAACTCTGCATGAAGGTGATTCTAAAGTCAGGTCTTTCTGTATACTAAGTAAGTGTGTAAAATTCTTTTTCCTGTTGTAATCAGTGATTACTTTAACTTTATCAGTCTACTTATGCCTAGGAACTTGTAAAGCAAATTTGGGGTATGCCAGTTACAAATTGAATAACAGTGAAAAGCAGCCTAAAAAAGAGTCTTTAAAATTCAATTCTATCTTGCAATTAGATTTAATGTTTAAAAGAAACCACCTGGAATTAGTTCAACTGTGGGAGAAATAGGAAAACTTAGCAACATTACTGTTCCTAATAAAATAGTTTTAGATGCTTTGTTAATAAACTGCCCAGTTTACTTTAAGTGAAAATGTACTAAAAACTGTAACTGAGTTGACAAGATTATATAAATACCTTTATATTATAAAACAGAAAGAAAAAAACATCTGAAATTGCTACAACTGGGTTGATTTAGCATAGACTTGCTTTTGTGATGCTAATTGTGACAGTTTGAGGTTTTTTATGAATCCTAAAAGGAAAAAGATTATGTTTGTAAGCTAATCTAATTGTCTGGGTGTGTTACCCTTTGAATGCATTAGATTCAGCTGACATGTCTTGATTAAATTATCTGCTAAGATTAGGGCTCTGATTCATCCATGTCAGTAGGCATGTCTCAGGTTAAGTCCCCATCCCCTTGGTGGGCTGATATAAATTGACACTCATTCAAGAAGACACATGGAAGAAGAGAGAGCTATGCCATGTTTGATCCTGGGGTCCTGGGGAGAGACAAGCCATTCATCTGATAGTTTGCCGCTGAAGAGAACAGGGAAGCTGAGCAGCTGAGAAGTCCTGGAAAAAAATGAACCCTATGCCAGAGACTGATATAGGAAGTCCTGAGAGACTAGGCAGAGATCATCCACCATCTTGCTTCAACATATGGCAGGTGACTTTGGTGAGAAAGCAACCTTGAGTTGTACTCTTTAGGAACTTGTAACTATAAACTTATTCACTAAATAAATACCCTTTATGAAACCCAACAGATTTCTGGTATTTTGCATCAGCACCCCTTTAGCAGACTAATACAATAATTCTAAACTGAGTTTGCCTTTGTTCCTGGGTATTTCAGAACAGGCTTCAGCTATGTAATGTTAACTATTCTTCACTGAGTACAAAGGAACTTCCACTCCCCTGTGGCTCACAAGGCAAATTTAAAACACTCACATCTCCCATCCTTCTGCTGGTGTTAATAATCCTGCTTTCTCTCATGACCAAGCATGGGCACTAATTTACCTACTGCAGACAAAAGTCCAGAGGCAATTCAAAACCTTTGAGGAAAACACTGCCTGGTAAAAGCCTTGGCCTTCAGGGCTGGGCATTAATTTTTCCAGTCCAGAAGCCAACAGAGTCAGGTTATCTCTGAGAATTGGGGAGTGGGAGACCTCTCACCCTGAGCATAGGGAACACTATGATCAGCAAGTCATGGGAGAAACAAGTATTCCCTAAGACTTCAATAACCTCAGTAAGTATATACTGCAATTTGTGTTGCTTAGTTGAGATCTGTCAAACTCAAAGTGGGAGATAAGCAAAACTCTAAAATTAAAAGAAAATGCTGTAAATTATATTTTAAGCATTGGGAACAGTTTAGTTATAAGCCAATAACTCAATAAAGAACAAAATTCTTGTGCAAAGCTGCATGATCACAAACCAGTTTAAATAATAAAAATACAATAAACAAAGGAATATCAAATTCCCATCCTGGTGAGCTCTGCCACATTCTCTAATGGAACACCAAGAATCCCCTGAGTACAGGGGCAATGACTAGTGAAGGAGGATGGTAGACTGATGGGCATTTGACAGTGATGACTGTGCTTATGAACCTTTACTCTTGAAATGGAAACTTAGTCTAGTATTATAGGTGTCTAAGAGTTGCCTCCTGGGAGCCCCCTTGTTGCTCAAATGTGGCCTCTCTCTCAGCCAAACTCAGCATATAAATACATTTCTTTACCCCAGTGTGGGACATGACCTCTGGAGATTAGCTTCACTGGCACAAAGGGATTTTTACCAAACACCAAGTAGCAATGCAAATGTAAAAAGACCTTGACAAAAAGGGGGAAAGTGGTAACACAAATGAGCTTATATGGCTAAGAGACTTCAAGGCAAGTCTGATTGTCCATCTGGAGGTTATGCTTATGCACATCTCAGCAGGATCTCATTGGCTGCCAAAGTAGATACTATCCCAAATAAAGGGGCTCCTAAGGACTGTGGAGAAATCCAGATACTATAGTCAGGGCAGATAGCTCAGGAGTCTGATGCCTTGCTGGTGTGGACTACTTTGAAATTGATGCTCCCCAGGGTGACAGAGTTGGACTTAGTTGTGGTTTCCCTACACATGACTCTTCTGTTATTCTATTTGAGCCTATCATTAGTAAAAAGTTGGTAGGTGCACATCCAAAAGACTTAAATCTTTGGGCTGTCCATGTGCCAGCTGGGCCTCAAATCTCAATGGAGTTGCAAAATCTACTCTCTAGTTTATTCATCTCACCCAGGCCAAATAATAAGGAGGGATGATGGACAACTACCATACCAAGGAACCAAGAGAATCTACAACTGCAAGCAAGAGAGTCCCATCCATCAGCCCTAGAGTATTGCAGTCTCTCTCTATAAGAAGTGGAGTGGACATCACCAACCCAGAATCCTCAGGATTGGGGAATGAACTATGGACAAAAGGAGACTCACTGGTATTCTACTATAGACTTATTGTGAGTCTACCAATTGTAGAAATTATATCATTGGGATCATCCCACCCACCATATCCATGGGATATAAGCCCTCTCTCACTTGGAGTTGGAGTGGACATCACCATCCCAGTCCCCTCAGGATTGGGGGAAGAACTATGGACTAGAGTGGACTTGATGGTATTCTCTTGTTCACATATGGTGATTCTAGCAATGCAAGAAATTATAACAATGAGGTGGAGCCAGTGGGCACTTGACACTTTTGGGGTAGGGAGGGGGATGAGCAGTTGAAATACAGGGGCTTCTTTGGGAGTTGGAGGTTGTCCTGAGTACTGTTGTGGCAATGGATGTAGGCCATTTTAAATCAGCACACACCACTCAGAACTGAGTGGGAGAGAGTGTGGTCTACAGTGTGAACTGTGGTCTATGGTTGGTGGCAAGGCTCCAGGATGTGTAAGTTCATTGAGGGTGGTGGGCCATACTGTGGGAGATGTTTGTGTGGGATGTGGTGGGAGGTGTGGGAGGTGGGCAACATGGGAATCCCATTGGGTTCCGTGTAATATTTTGGGTAATCCAAGCACCTCTTAAAATATATGCATATATATATATAAATAACATTTTTGTGAGCAAATACACATATATGCATATATATTTATATATCATTTTGCAAATGTTTGTATGTATTGTGAGAATTTTGATTTTTACCCATAATTAAAAAAAAAAAAAAAAGAAATTATATCATTGGTGTGGAGGCTGGCCACTAGAGGTTATGACAGTAGAGAGAGGGAAAAACAGTTGTAATGCAGGAGCATTTTCAGGACTTGGGAATTGTCTTAAATGACATTGCAATGACAGATACAGGCCATTATATATCTTGCATAACTTACAGAATTGGGTGGAAAAGTGTAAACTGCAATGTAAATTTTATTCAGTGCTTAGTGTCAATGCTCCAAAATGTGTTCATCAATTGCAATGAAAGTACCACACTAATGAAGAATGTTGTACATGTGGAAAAATGTGGGAGGTGTGGGGAGCAGGGCATATGGAAATCACCTATATTTTTTATGTAACATTTATGTCACCTAAGTATCTTTAAATATATATATATATATATATGTGTGTGTGTGTGTGTGTGTGTGTAATATGGTGGCAGTTTTTGGGACATTGGAATTCTCCTGAATGACATTGCAGTGATGGATATATCTTGTCATAACTTACAAAAATGTGTGGGAGAGAATTTAAACTATAATGTAAACTATAATCCACACTTAATGGCAATGATCCAATATGCATTCATCAATTGTAACAAATGTTACACTAATGAAGGATGTTGTTAATGTGGGAAGGTGGGGGGGGGGGGTAGGGAGCAGACCATATGGGAATCATCTATATTTTTATGTAACATTTACCTAATCTAAGTATCTTTTAAAAATAAAAAAAAAATAGCCTTCAAAGAGATCTTATTCAAAGAGATCTTCAAAGAGATACTATTTTACAGTTAAACTTATTTTGTAAGAGAATAGTAACTAAGTGTAAAATTAGTGGGTTGTGTGTTTATGTGGCTAACTCTCTGTGTCTTCTTATTTTATCAGCCTATATTTTCACAACTCAGGATGGGAATGTCAAATTACCAAATTAAAAATCCTTAAAAGACCTCATTCAAATTGCTAAAAGTTAAATACATGCTTATATGTAAATGAAAATTCCTGGAGCCCAAGTTAGAAAAGTTAAGCAGGATAGAAATCTGTATATAAAAACTATTGAAAAAGGAAAAAGGGTTTTCCTAAGCTCCTTGATTTGCCTAGTCCCATCCAGAGCCACCCACTCTACTCAGAAGCTATGGGTAAGGGCTGAGTGTGACAAGATAGGGAAATACAAGTTTAACTGAGCTGGACGTAACAAGGTAAGGAAATGCAAGGTTAGATTAAATCTTTTATCTACTAGACCAGAAATCTGAGTCATAATTCATCCTGTAATTTCCCAATTTAAATCTTTTAACAGCCTTAAAATGAGAGTAATTAATAATCCAATTGTCATATTTCAGTAAAGATAAAAATCCTTAAAAGCTATGAAACTTTTTCTAAAGTACAATTAAAACAAATTAAACAATAAGTATGTTTTTAAGGTTACTCACAATTTTGGAATTTTCATAATATACTTCACTGAAGTACTGATAAAATACTAAATCAAGGAAGCATATATTTCTGAAAACCATTCCCTATGAGCTATCAGTGTTCTAATATTGTATACTACTAGGTATTCAAAATAAAGAAAAGTTATGTTTGAATATAATCAAATTAAATCCTTACTCTGACAAGTTTGTTTCATTTTAATAATAATTGTATGCTGTAAGAAGTTTTCTTAGAGGCAGTTTCCAAAATCATAGTGGTAACTTAAGAATGCAAGGTATATAAAATGTGTTTTTTTTCTTTTTTTAAAGAAAAACAAAAGTACTTTTGTTGTAAAAAAACAACTAGCTATTAAAAAGAAGAAAAATGTAGAACAAAACCTGATTAAATAGAAAAAGTGCAGAAAGTTTGCAGAAAAGGAATCTTTGTGGTCAAAGCTGGGTAAAATTTAATAGGTCTATGTATAAAGTTTTAAAATCCTTAGTGTCAAATAGTATATACATGCAAAACTAAAATTGGCTAGTTCCTCTCTGTTAAAGTGACAGTTTCTTAAATCACTTATCTGTGTTTTTTTTGTTGTTTATTTTATTTTTTTAATTTTTTTAAAAAGATACCTAGATTCCACAAATGTTACACAAAAAATACAGGGATTCCCATATGCCCCACTCCCCACACATCCACACCCTTTCACATAAACAACACCCTTCGCCAGTGTGGCACATTCACTACAATTGACAAATGCTTCCTGGGGCATTGCCACTGAGCATGGACCACTGATCACACCATAGTCCACACTCTGTCCCATACAATACTGAATGCCATGGGATGATATAAAATGGCCTATATCCACTACTGAAATGTCTTTTAGGACAACCTCAGTCACCAAAAAAGCCCCACAACACAACTGCCCTTCCCTCTCCCTGCCCCCAAATTCTCCAGTGGCCACTGCCTCCACATCAATGCCACAACTTCCTCCATTGCTAGAATCACAATACATCATCTGTTTAGTAGAAGTTTATAATGATTTTTCTCCTGAACAATCAGTATATAAAGCAAAAATAAATCTGTTTTATCAAAATAGCTTTTTGAGAAATGGATGTGGCTCAAGCAATTGGGCTCCTGTCTACCATGTTGGAGGTCCAGGGTTAAATTCCTGGGGCCTCCTGGTGAAGGGTGAGCTGGTCTGAGTTGTGAACATGCCAATGTGGAGTGCTGGCTTGAAAGGAATGCTGGTCAGTGCAGGAGTGCTTGCCCACACAGGAGTGCTGGCCTGCACAGAGTGTATTCTAACTCTTAGTTTGTGTCATAAAAAAATTGTAAGTCCTGTTCTCAACTCCAACCACAAATGGTGGTTTACAGCAGTAAACTTATTCATAAGGCCATACAATAAAGAGATAAACTTTAGCTTTGTCAAGCTCTCTTGAACAATTAAACCAGGTCCCCAGCACCGTGCATAGTGTCTCTCCATTTGAGTTATTGGCTGAGGGTTACTATACCCCTAAAGCAATTAAGTTTTCTGCCACCTCTCGTTATGCTCCTGAAGTAAATGGAACTATGTTGCTGCCTCAAACTTCTGTGGACCTACCAGCTGGCAATGGCTCAGAATTGCTTCCAGTCTGGTTCTGTTTCATAGAGCCAAAGAGTCCTGTGTACCAAGACAGTAAAACACTGGAGTTTCCCTCCAAGGGCCAGCAGTCCTTCAACATGCTGGCTGTGTGAAAGATATACCAAGTGGAGCAGTAATTACCAGAGTAAGGTAAACAGAACTTACACAATTGGCATTAAAGCTGGCTCCTTTAAAGGGACAACATGTATGGTATTGCAAACCTGGAGTTTGCCCATTGGTGCCCAATGTCTTCAGACTAATGGGAAAAACTTCAATTGTCATTTTCCTTATCAGAGAAAGTCTCCCTCACTGGGGTACCTACTAAACATGTATATTTGCATCTTTAGACTAATCTTCCTGCTTCAAATAAGCTCATCCAATGTCTTCCTTAATTAGGCTGCCACTGTGGCAGCTGTACACAATCAAATGAACTGGTAGCTGAGTGCATTTATCCCAAGTAAAGCCCTCTATCCCAGGAAGTGTCAATGCACTAGAAACACCTACTGAAATGTTCAAGTGTCAGCCATTGGATGGCCTAAAACATCTCTTCAAAAAGCAAAAGTTAATTCCCTAATAACAACAGCCTCACCACCTGAAACTTGTGAAACCCCTTATTGGTCTTATAGCATAGAACTTGTCCAAACCCAGCTCAATTCTTTAAGCAGTTGTAGTCCTTCAAAACCATAACCAAACTAAAAATCTACCAGCAGCACTTTGCATTCTTGCTGTTCTCATACCTCTCTCACTCTCTTTGGTTTATAATGCTCCTGAGCCCCTCTCAACTATCCTTCTTACATAATTAATAAGCCCCTGTATATTTAATCTCATAAATCAATTTATCTCTTCCAGGATTAATGGTTTCCAACACAAAGACTATCACCCAGTCTCAACCATTAATGCAAGTGCACCTCTTCCTAGCCCCAGTAGTGTAGCAAGACATAAATTGTATAGGTTTTATGCTGATATATGGAAGGATGTCCAGCTTACATTGACTATTACCCAAGGACTTGCACCCTATTATGGAGGGATTTAGTGCCTTTCTGATTGTATGCAGGACAGCTGATTATTGCTAAGTGAATATATATATATATATATATGTCTGTTATTGTTTTTATTTAAAGAGTACACACAGTTTAAGGTGATGAGTATGGTTGCCAAGTTGACAATGGTTGGACTGTGACAGTTAGGGTAATATGTCAACTTGGCAAAGTAATAATGCCCAGTTGTTTGGTCAAAGAAGCACTAGGCTAATTGAAATATAAGGGTATTTCATGGACTTTAATCATCAGTAAGTTGGCTTCATGTATGGCTGATTAAATCTACAATTAACTGAAGGTATTTCCTTCAGGAATGATTTACATCCTCATCCAATCAGTTGAAGGCCTTAAAAAGAGAATTGATTTCAGCATTCAGGTGGAGAATTCTCATCTCCACCTCAGGCAGCCAGCATCACCTGGGGAACTCATCAAGGACCTTCATGGGAGTCGCTGGGTTGCAGCTTGCCCTACAAAATTGGACTTTTGTATCTCCACAGTCATGTGAGACAATTTTATTAAATCTCATACTATTTAGAGATAGCTCCTGTTAGTTTTGTTTCTTTAGAGAACAGTGACTACTACATGTGACTATCTAGATATAATTATAGTTAACATGGAAACAAACAGAAAAACATTAATATTGTATTTCTTTCATGGAAAATTTTTTCTAATAATCTTTGTTCTTTCTTAATAATATTGTAAAATGATACAAGTGAAATTATGAAAACATTTTGCACAAGTAGTTTTGTTTAAATATTTAAAATAATTTAATCTACATTTGAAATAGTAATATACAAGCTTATAATCAAGAATTAATAGTACATAAATGTATGTTCCTTCAAGGAACAATGTATTGTATATGATAAAATTTTATATGAATTTTGAAAGCCATGAAGGTATTATGTCTCTAAAGTTTTGTTAAATCTTTGTGGTTAGGTATACACACAAATTTAATTCATACAAAGCTTGGACTGAAGTTTTTCCTGAATGGGTTACTTTTATTTATGGGGACATAAGTAAGCATTAACATATATATTTTACATTTTGCTTCGTTCTTATTATATAAGATTCTCAGAATGCAGGGTATTGAATGGCACTTTTCATTCTTAAAGAGCATTGGGGTTTCTGCTATTTTCAGGAATGTTTCATGAATTTCCTTTTCTAAGTCCAGGATGTTTACAGTAATTTTAAGTTCTAGAGCTCCAAATCTTGGTTCCTAGAAGGCTTATTGGGGGTTATTTAACTGCAGTTTAGCTTGAGATAATTTTTTTCCTTATTTATATTTTTAAAATAGATTTGTCCATCTAGATTTCTGTATTATTTTCACCAGGACTCCTGTAAATTAATTGGCAAGGTCTGAGTAACCAGAATTACAAATTTGAATAAGATTGATTTTTTTTCCAAGACCTACTCATTTTTTAGTAAGATTTTGGAAATCTTCTCATTATAGAAGGGGAGTTAAACTAAGTCAGAACACCAGAAGCTCAGCTTCCTCAATTACTGGGACTCTAGGCTTACTAATGCATATATATATATATATATATATATATATATATATATATATA
>JAKSZT010054267.1:7373314-7391523 GCA_026826555.1 Tolypeutes matacus | reverse complement strand
TAGAAGGGCAGTTAAACTAAGTCAGAACACCAGAAGCTCAACTTCCTGAATTACTGGGACTCTAGGCTTACAAATTTATATATATATAAATTAGTAAGCAAGCCTTACTTAATTTCAAGAAATTTGAATAAAGCTTTCTTAAGAATTTTGATTTGTTAATTTGGTATTACTATATGAAGGTAGAAAATAAGCAGGCAGACAAAAGTAGAAAAACATATAAAATTTCTAGTTTGCATAATAATTTTGTACCTTTTTCTGAAAATTCATAATATGATACAAAGACTTAAAATATTGCACATAAAGGATTGCATCGCATTTGTCTTTTTTTTTTTATAATACAAGTCTAATTGTAATATATTATTTTCCTCTATATTTACAGGCCATTTCTCTCTTGATTCTAAATCATATTGGGGGCAGGCATTAGTATAAAGGATTTTTTTTTTCTTTTCCATATGTTTATATGCAAATGCTGACCAATTATTAAGAATACATTTTAGGGGGCTGCAGCCTTTATTAGTAGTACTATTAACATTTCCCATGGTTATTATTTCTCTTTTTGTTGTTCTAACAAAGATCTTCTAAACTTCAAACTGGTAAAAGAAACGAAATGAGAGTTGAACTCGATCTCACAATCACCAGCATAAGCACTTTCTTGACTGACTCTCATATGCCTAAAACCTGTACCCAGTATTACCTGGTTGAGACTGAGCTAGGCTAAGGTAGGACTTTACCCTACTATCATAACCCCAGTAGCTGAAAACCAAAAAAGCAGAGGAGTTTTGCCTAAAAGCAGGTATTTAAAATCACTCACTCAGAAATCATATGTTCCCATGGACTTTCTCTTCACAAAAGGAAGCATCACTGGGATCAGCAGTGCTAGTGAGAACAGAATTGAGCCTTTTATGCTGAGCATCTAGATAAAGATATACATGGCCATATAGGGTCAGTATAAAATCTCATACTATTTACTCCTAAGATGAGGGTCTTAAAGACCCAACCCCATGTTGGGCAAAAATAGTTGTGGGCCAAAAGTCAGTCTGCACCTGACGCACACAGGGTCATTTAGCAGACATTAGGATTTTGAGAAGAGACACATTTTATTTAGCAAATGCTGGTCTATGAAGACAGGACAATATTTTCCTCAGAACTGTCTCCTTGAACTGGAGAAACTTCCAATGTTTTATAGCATCCAAACAAAGGCAGGCAGGCTTAGAATAATGAGAGATGATGAGGTTAGAGATAGTCTACTGAAATAATGGGCAAAACTCTTGAAAAGACAACAGTCTAAAAAAGAAATACAAATGACAAAGAAACACATGAAAATGTTTTCAACATCACTAGCAATTAGGGAAATGCAAATCAAAACTACAATGAGATATCATTTCACACCTGTTAGACTGGCTGCTATTAAAAACTTAGAAATCTGTAAATTTTGGAGGGGATGTAGAGAGATAGGGATGCTTATTCACAGTTGTTGGGAATGTAGAATGGTACAGCCATTGTGGAGGACTGTTTGTCAGTTCCAAAGGAATTTGAATATAGACTTGCCATGGGACCCAGCAATACCATTGTAATATGTATACCCAGAAGAACTGAAAGCAGTGACATGAATAGACATCTGCACACTGATGTATATAGCAGCATTTTTATGATAGCCAAAAGTTGGGAACAACCTATATGTCCATTAACTGATGAATAATTTTCCAAATTGTGGTTTATACACAGTATGGAATAGTATGCAGCTGTAAGATGAAATTAAATCATGAAACATATGACAACATGGATGAACCTGGAGTATATTATGTTGAGTGAAGTAAACCAGACACAAAAGGACAAATACTGTGTGATTGCTCTTTTATGAACTAAATATATTAGGTGAAATATGAATATGGGTAAAATTGCATATATAAGACAATTTTTCTTTGAAGCTGAACAAATGTAGGGTTAATATTACCTACATTTAATATCTGACAAAATATACATTATACTAAGTGAAGGAGACCAGACATAGAGTACTACATATTTTATGGTTCGATTTATATAAAATGTAAATATAATTTAATTTATACAGATGAAATTAGATTAGTGGTTATGTACAGGTGGGGGAGGAATGATAATGTGTGTGGAGTCTTTCTTTTTGGAGTAATGAGATTGTTCTAAAATTTTTGAGGTGATGAATGTACAACATTGTGATTATACTAAGACCCAGTGATTATATAAAACCCAGTGATTATACACTTTGGATATACAAATATGGTATTTGAATATATCTCAATAAAACTGCTTAATAAACAAGTAAATAATTGTGCAAGAATAGCCAGAAATAGCAGTTATGTACAGCAGGTAATACATAGAGAAATTGAGAAGTGAGGAATTTTCTTGTCTGTCTATTTTTGTTTATTATTATTAAAATAATGAAAATTTTCTAATAATGATTGAAGTGATGAATGAACAACTATGTGATTATATCAAATACCATTGATTGTACATGTTAGATTAATTGTATGCTTTATTAATATGTATAAATAAAATCAATTAAAAGTACATAGTGTGCAACAAAAGATTACAAGACAAAATACAAAATCAAACAAACATGCAGAAAGGTGTTGATAGCCCAGCCAAAGAAAGAAAATAAATCATCAGAAACTATCAACAAAGAAGAAAAGAATATGGACCTGGAAAAAGACTTTAAAATATGATCTTCAAAATGCTTAAATTCATGCTTCAAGAATTCAAGATTATCAGGACATGATAAATGAACAAAATGAGAATTTCAATAAACAGAAGGAAATTATAAAATGAGTTGAAGTCCACCACTGAAATAAAAAGTCCCAAAAGTGTTTCAATGGAAGAACAAAACTGGCAGAAAAAATACTCAGCCAAGTGGTAGATAAGACAATTGAAGTGCTTAAGACTGAGGAGTAGAAAAAAATTACAAACACTGAACTGAGCCTAAGATTCCTAGGGAACACAATCCAGCATACCAATGTAGGCATTATGGGAGATGTAGAAGGAGAAGAAACAGAAAAGGAGCAGAAGAAATATTCAAAGAAACAATGACAGGAGACTTCCTAATTGTAGCAAAAGATATAAATACACCCATTCAAGAATCCTAACAATCCTCATATAGGATGATATCATAGAGGAGCATACCTAAACATATTGTGGTCAAATTGTCAAGTTCCAAGGAAAGGGAGAGTTCTAAATGGTACAAGAGAAAAGAAACATGTTATGTACAGGTGTGCACAATAAGATTAAGTGCCAATTTCCCAATAGAATCCATGCTAACAAGAAGGCAGTGTTATGTAATATTAAAAGTACTGAAAGGAATATTATATCTGGTAATACAGTCTTTCAAAATGACAGAGAATTTAAGAAATTTTTCAAAATTAAAAAAATCTGAAGAAATTCATTATCACTATAAATGACATAATTTCAATAATAAAGGGATTTCTTCATATTAAAAAGAAAGCAGACTTGTCAGAGGATTCAATCAGTATGAAATATTAATATCTGCAGTAAAGGTAAATATTTGGTTAATTTAAAGCATCAGCAATATTGTATTTGGTTAATTTAAAGCATCAGCCATAAATATATGACTTTAAAAAGAAAGTTAAAATGGCTGAAATGAGTACTAGCTTTACAAATAAATAAGATTGACTGTTAATGGATTAAACATCTCCCTCAAAAGACACAGATTGGTTGAATGGATAAAACAGCATGATCTAACTATATGCTGTTTATAAGAGACTCATCTTAAACACAAAGACATGGATAGATTCAAAATGAAAGGTTGGAAAAAGATATTCCATGTAAATAGTAACCATAAAGAAGGACTGGATTAGCTTTATTTATATTGGACAAAATTGAATTTAACTGCAAAATTGTTATTTATAAGAGGCAGTGAAGGTCACTATATATTCAAAAAGGGACAGTCCACCAAAGATGTAACAATAATAAATATTTATTCACCTAAGGAGAAGGCAACACAATACATGAGGCAATCACTGGCAAAACTGAAGGGAGACAAAGACAGCTCAAGTGCAATAATTGGAGACTTCTATACATCACTCTCATCAATAAATATAACCTCTAGACACAAGATCAATAAGAACACAGAGAATTATAAATGGGACCTCCTCAGAAAAAGAATTTCTTCATCATTTTTCTTCAATAAAATGAAAAGACAGCTTACTAACAGAAGACAATATTGGAAAATAAATATTTGATAAGGGTTTAATATTCAGAATATATAAAGAAATCCTACAGCTCCACAATAAAATGACAACCCAATTAAAATAGACAAAAGACTTTAACAGAATTTCTCCAAAGAGGAGACACAAATGTATAAAAAATTCATGAAAATATGCTCAACTTCACTAGCTATTATGGAATTTACATAAAAACTACAAAGACATATTTCACAGCTACTAGAATTGTCACTATTTAAGAAAAACAGAAAACAACATTTTGGAGAGAATGAGAGAAATACTATTGTTCACTCATTTCTGGTGTTAATGTAAAATGATATAGTCACTGTGGAAGACAGTTTGGCAGTTCCTCACGAAGCTAAGTATAGAAATACCATATAACCCAGGAATCCTGCTGCTAAGTATATATATAGAAAAACTGAAAGTAGGGACTTGAACAAATATTTGGACAACAATGTTCCTAGCAGCATTATTGACAATTGGAAAAAGATGAAAGCCATCCAAATGTTCATCAACTGATGCATGGAAAAACAAAATTTGTTATACACATGCAATAGATTATTATTCAGCAGTAAAAAGGAAACAAGTCCTGATGCAGGTGATAACATGAATGTATCTTGAGGACATTATGTTGAGTGAAATGAGCCAGACAGAAGGGACAAATATTGTATAACCTCACTGTTATGAAATAATAATAATAATAAGCAAATTCATAGCATTAGAATCTAGAATATAGGTTACCAGGAGATAGATTAGGGCTAGAGAATGGGGAAATGATGCTTAACTTGCACAGAATTTTCATTTAAGCTGATGGTAAAAATTTGCAAATGGACAATGGTGATGGAAATACGTTATTGTGAGAGTAATCAAAATTACTTAACTATATATTTGAATGTGGTTAAAAGGGGAAACTTTAGGATGTATATATTATTAGAATAAAAATTAAAATATAAGACATAGAACTGTATAACACCATAAACCCTATTGTAAACTATTGACTACAGTTAATAATACAAGTCAAGAATGTTCTTTCATGAATTATAGCAAATGTACATAATACAAGGTGGTAATAATAGGGTGATATATTGCAAAATTCACCTAATGTAAATAATTTATGATAGAATATTTTAATAATTGGTCATCAATTATGACAAAGATAATGTTTAAAAATAGTACAATTATACAAAAATGCTATCCTCATTTGTAACAAATTTTCCATACCCAAACCAGTGTTTTTGGTGAGGTGGTGTATGGGATTTATGTATATTCTACATTATTGTTTTGTAAATGCACAACTTCTGTAATAAAAATTATATATTGTATTGTATTTTGAAATGTAAATCCATTTTTTAATTCCTTGTAGTTCAAAATTGTATGTGCATAAAAAGTAATTATAAATCTATGATTTTGGATATACAATATATAAAGACATAATATGTAACATGTATAATGAAAAAATGTGTGACAGAGTGGTACAGAAACAGCATTTGTGTATATGTACTCTAATTGACATTATAATTATGGTAATATTCTTTTTCAATTTTACAAAAATTCAGAACCAGTCAAAACTAATGCAAACATTTAATAGTGGTAAACCTGTCTTTGTGTGTGGTGGGGTGGTGGGTTATATGGGAACTCTGTTCTTTCTTTGCAATCTTCATACAAATTATAACTGCTCTGATTTAAAATATATATATAACAGAGGAGAGATTAGAACACTATATACTGATAAAGTGGTCATTTCAAGAAAAGTCAATTATAAATATATATGCACTTAACTGCCCTGAAATATGAGGCAAATATTGTCAGATTTGAAGGGATAAATAGATGGTTCTAAGTAATAGAAGGAAGCATTAATACACCAATTTCAATAATGAATGGTGGTTCTAAAATAAAGAAATAGAAGCCTGAACAAAACAGAAATGTAAAATGTCCATAAGAGGGAAAAATTTGTCTGGGTTATATGGTAGCTCACTACTTTATGCATAATTGTTCTGTAAACAAATGGTCTAATTAAACAAAATTACAAATTTAGGAGCTGGTAATAAAATTTGTTTCAAATGAAAATCTATTTTAGAAAAACTTGTGTCCTAAACATAAGCTTTAGAAGATCCCAATACTTAAACACCTGTCCGAGAGTATTGTTGATTTTAATAATTAAGGTTTATTTTGGTCTTGTAAAATGAAATAGTTCATATTTGTAAGACCAAATATTTTTTAGATGAACACTATTTGATGTTAAAAAATCATGCATGGGTAAACCCACTGAAATTAATAAATAGATAATGAATTTAAATATAGTAGAATAAGAAAAGTTTATTAATATGATTTCCGCTTCCAAATTGGAAATATTCTTTAGGAAATAACCTTTAGTGGATATTTGGAATAGAATATTATTATTAAAAAAGAATATATATGATTACCTTAAAATATTAATCAAATACTCCTCCTTTTTTCTAATCCTATATCTGTGTAAGGCCATATTTTCTTCATACTCTTCAAGAAAACTAACATAATGCATTAGAATGAATGAAAATGCAGCTAGGAGAATTCAGATATCTTTCAGTAAGCCAGGATAAATGAGATTTTCAAAATGATTAAACCATTTCTCTCTTCTCATTATTTTATTATTGTTTTTTGGGAAATAACAAATTGCTTAAAAAATGTTAGGAAAGGATGCTTAGCAGCAGACTGAATTATTGTGAAAAATTAAGATCTTACAGTAAAATATAAGGAATTATTATTTTTAATAATTGTATAAGTATTTAAACATACCAATTTTTAATTCTTAATTTTAGTTTTCCTTGGATATAAGCCACAAAATTATGAGCTAAGGATTTTCAATAGTTCTTTAGAATATAAAGAGACCCAGGAAACAAAAAATATGAAAACAGATTTATGTAAATTCTATTCAATTGTGTTCTTCAGTATTTCAAAAAATCTCAGCATATTTTTGCATGTATTTTGTCTACCATTACCCTCTTTGGAGTGCTTTATTTCCATGAAAATAATGATATGGCTCTATTAGATGCCTGGACGTCATGTTCTTTCATACTCTATTGCTTCGTTCCATTTTGAATTACTCTTGCTGTATCAGGGAATTTTGTTCCAAGATGAGAAATCCTTCAGAGTTTTGCTTTTTTTGCCTAAAATACATATAAAGGCTGAGAATATGGAGTGATTATGAAAGTAGGTGAAGATCTGCTGAGGCTTTGTGAAAGCCTTGCTGAGGTTTTGAGCTCTGGTGAAGTCAATAATGTCTTATAACAAGTCAAGGGTGCTTTCATCGATTTAACTTCTCTAATCGCCAAAAATTCCTGGCCAACTTTCATAATTGTGTTCATTTTTTGTAGGGGTATGTGGAGACATCTGAGGGTACCTAACATTACTATCAATTCCCATGTGTGAGGATCTCTTCAGAGCACTTTTGGTAATGGTCCCACTTTGTGTTACAACCTGTTATACTTGATTTCATTGCATAATCCATTCTAAAATATGACATTTTCTTTAATTTAATCACTCATACAATTTTTGTTTGTTTTTTGGTAGAGTTCATGATTTTAAATAGTATATGATTTTCTGTACTTTTATAATGTTAATCCAAATGCATAAAATTCATTTTATTGGAGTTGTGTGATTTATTGATATATTGAAAGGTAAATAATTGTCTTTATAATCTGACATAAAATTGAGAAGATATTGAATCACCATTGATTAAGAATCTTTTCTAAATACTTTTTTATTAACAAAAAAATTCTTTGCTAAATTCATTGCTAATTAACACTATTACAACTTTATCTGATCTCAAGAGTATAGCCAAAAGTTCCTTACCAATCAGGAGTTGAATTAAAACTGGACTCTTTACAAGGTGAAATCACTAGTTCCCCAGGGCCCCTGAGACTTATGATCCATATGCTTAAAGAATAATCATGCATATAAATAATCTAGAAGCACAATTGTTCCTATGATTACAGATAAGTAAATATTCCCTAAGAAGTTTCTCCTTGAATTTATTCAGAGAAGAATAAGGAAAAATCACAAATTTTTTAAAGTCTATAATTGTGTAAAAGTAATATTCATATTATAGAAGAGAAATGTGTTTCCTCATTTCTCAGGTATATTTGTATGCCTCGTTTGTTTCTTTTAAATAAGTAATGAAAAATTCACTGACATATAGTGATATGTTTCAAGATCATTAGCACACTTAATAATTTTTGCTCCATATTATAAATTGATAGAGTTTGAAATTTTCTGATTCTGATTTCATCATAGGTGATTAGTTTTAAAAAGTACTAGATGTGTGATATATATGTGATATATATGTGATTTATATGTGATATATAAACTGTATTCTGAATAGTGAAAATATACTGATATAGATATTACCAAGGCATTGAATTAGCACAATCACTATGCCTTAAATATTAATTGAAATATATAGAAAAGAAAAGCTAAGGAATTCAGAAGCAAAAGTGAGTTAACATAACATTTCCTGGAAATCAATCCTTGTAAGGAAAATTAGTCCTACATATATCAATGGATAGGTGGAGATATCTGGTGGTGTTTCTTTATGAACAACTTCTTTTACTTATTTGTAGGATATTAAGAACAAGATATGATTTACATGGATTTTATTATTTATTGTAATCTATGTGTTTAACAATTGATGAAGAATAGGTATCCATTTATTTTTTTTCCTACGTTTAAATTTGTGAAATAAATAATTTCAAAATAACCCTGAAATCCCTCTCCCTCTTCCTCCCAAGGCTATGTGATCCATCAATATTTCTGTGACATACCTCAAATTTTGAAGACCTCATCTGTAGATGTTCAGTTTTCTGAGTCTCTGGTCCTAACTCTAACTGCTTGTATAGTCTTACTGTGTTCTATCATTTTGTATAAGTCCTATACTGAAATATTTTCAATGGTACTTAGAATTCATGCTCTGGAAGCCCGTAACAAAGCCCTATCCAACGGTACCCTACAGTTGGTGGTTTTCTTTCATTTTTTTTGTAATTTCTAGGTTAACTACTCTCTTAGGTCCCATTTCAAATAAATCTTCTGTTAAAAATCTTATCCCAGCCATTTTCTATTCCATGGTTGCCCCATTCATAAAATCATCTATAGTCTGTGCAACAGAGAGATTAACAATGCATTAGGTAGACGGTTTCACTGATATTTTGAGCTTCCATGTAAGGTTTTACTGGATTAAAATATTCTAAAATTTTTGAATGAAATTTAATTTATATTTGATATATGTTCTAAATTTGAATTGACCTATATCAACTATCCAGGGTTTTGTACTCTGTATATATTTTGTTTTTTCATATGTAGTAGTGAGTTATACATATGTTTATAATTTTTTCAAATCATTCATTTGTATAATTCACACATACTTCTGGAATATATTTTCCATATTGCAATATGTTTTGAACAATATTTAGAATAATTTTGAGCTATGTGAATTTTTATTGGAGATGGTTTTCAGGTGTTTAGGTTCTTGGCTTCATCATGAGAAAGAACTCAAGGATGAGACAGAAATCAATTAAACAAGCAGAGAATTTGTTGAGGGGTAAAGGAAGAAAACAGAAGTACACTTGCTAAGAGATGAAAGCAGGTATTTTCAAGGGAGAAAATTTGCAATGAGATCCCCTATTTTATCAAGGTACAGGACTCCAGGGTTTCACTGATAAGCAAGGGCCTAGGGGCGTGGGGACCTAGGTGTGTGAGATGCCTAGGAATGTGGGGGCTGTTGACCAGTGGTGATTGGATTTTGACTGCTGTCCATGACCTCTGCAGGCCATGTTGACTGGCAGTGATTAGCTGCTGGTCACAGTCAACAAGGCATGAGGTAACCTGAAAGCTAGGTGGGTGGGTGGTGGTGATTCTCTTATCACCCCTTCCCTCTTTGCTGGCTGCCTTCTAATAACACAGCCTTTGAATGTGTGTGCTGCAAGCTGCATGGTTTGTGCTTGTACAGTGTCCTTTTCTAACTTGTCTGTGTGGCTCAGCAGGCTAATGCTAGTAAATAGACCAATGCTTCATTTTCTCTTACCAGTCTTATTATGCTTTGTGCTCCCTTCCTCCTCAGGCCCCCTATTCTATCCTGCATCAGAGTGGTATCATGTGGAAAATATTGTGAGTAAGAACCATAAGTGTCTGTGCATAAGATAAAAATTAAAATTACAGGATACTGCCACCCTGGAAGAGAATATTGAGTGTTTAGATTTAGACAGTTAAATTCAAATTGCTCTCTTTGCATTCAGCTTTCTACATTGTATGCACCAAATAAAAAGATGATTAAAACTGAGACACAACAGTAGAATTAAGAACAAATAATGATATAGCAAAGAATGTTAGAGTTGCTTCCCTTATTGAAAAGTGGACTTCGAATCTTAGCCCTTTACCCAGAATATCTTTGTAAAAAATTTATTTTTCCCTGTGATCTAGCTGAAAAAACTGCATACCTAGCTCAATGCATTCAATAATTCTTCATGATGACAAACAAGTAGGTAGAGAGTGGAGTGAGATGTATCATTAAGTGGAAGTGTATTTGCTTGCAGAATATCTGATATTGCTTATAATATACAGTACACTTTATTCCATCAAAAAAGATAAAAAGTATAATCATTCAGTATAGAAACTAATTTTTTTCATATTCTCAGAGAATGAGTGAGCATTTTGATGGTGAAGTAATTATGCTTTTTATTTCTCAAAATTAAATCTGTGAAAGCTGCTTTTCACTTAGAAACCATATCTAGGCAACTTTCAGCCTTAAGGAACTTGTGTTCATTTAACTTCAGTCTTCATAATGCAACTGGAAAAATGCAGGCTCACAATGGCTCAGAAACTGTTAGTCATTATAGAAGCAAGTAATGAATAAAATATGTTGTCATAAAAAAAAATAAGTCTGGTCCTGATCAGGAAGGTGGAGTGACACACTTCAGGTCTCTATCCCCCATAGAAAAGTTTGTTAGGGATATATGGTTACATGTATTTAATGCATTGTGGGTGTGGAGTTTCTGTTTCAGATGTGGGGAAGTTTAGATAATGGAAAATGGTGAGAGTACAAAACTGAAAAATGAGAGATATCAGGTTGGTGTGTGCTAGTGGCTTATATAGGAAAGTTTATGTTGCATACAAGTTCCCCAAATTTTAAAACTTTAATGAGTAATTAAAAGAAAAAATGACAACTTCGCTATACAATCCTCAATAGGATTTGATAAAAGAAGAGAGGGGCAGAAAAAGGACATTTGGGGGACATATGAAATATCATACTTTAGCCTGTAAGTTTATATCAATTTTAAACTTCTTGAAATTGAAAACTCACCTTAATGTGGTTACATAAGTGAATATCATTTTTCTCAGGAAATGTGAATGGCAATATAAAGGGTTTAAGGAGCATGATGTATAAAGCCTACATGCAAGTGTTCAGAAAATGGATGGTAAATGGATAAATGGATAAACAGATAGATAGATAAGGGGATTGATAGATTAATGGATACAAAGAATGATACAGAAAATGCAATAAAATGTTAAAATGGGTGGACATGCATGTCACGGGAATGGGGATGTGTTTGGAATTCTGTCTATAAATTTTATTTTTTTAACTGTCCCACAAGTTTTAATGTAAATTGAAATTAAAAGTTTAAAAAGTATGAAAGACATAATGTCAAAATTGTTTTGTTTTATATTTTTAATTATTTTTTATTATTCCAATTTTTTTGTTTCTTTGTTTTTTTTTACTTGTTTTTTAAACTATTGTTATTATTTCATTTTCTTATTAATTGTATTTGGTTATATTGTTGGCTTCATTTTTGAAGAAGCTTTGAATCACAGAAGGCTTTCAACTGTGGCAGGGGAGGATCATTGGTGTGGATGTCAGTCATGTGGGATGTATGGGAGGAGGTTCACCTGGGGCATACCTATAATCCATATGAATGAGTTCAAGTGTTTATGGGGCATTGTCATAGTAGGTTGAGATTTAAAAAAATAACTAAAAGAGTATACTGAATTCCCCTCTTGGGGAGCTCTGCCACATTCTTAATGGGACAGCATGAATCCTCTGAGTACAGGGTCACTGACTAGTGAAGGAGTATGGACCATTGATGGGCCCTTCATATTGATGACTGTATTTATGAAAATTTACTTTTGAAATTGAAATTTAGCCTAGTATTATATGGCACTTAAGAGTTCCCTCCAGAGATCCTCCTTGTTGCTTAAATGTGGCCTCTCTCTAGGCCAAACTCAGCATATAAATGCATTACCTTCCAGTCAGACTGGACATGACTCCCAGGGATGAGCCTTCCTGGTAATGAGGGATTACTACCAAACACCAACTAGTAATGCAACTGAAAAAAGGCCTTGCCTAATAGTGGAAAAGGGTAAAGACAAATGAGTTTATATGACTAAGAGACTTCAAAGTGAAGTGGGAGGTCATTCCATAGGTTACGCTTATGCACATCTCAGCAGGTTCTCATTGACTACTACAGTAAATATTGCCTAAAATAAAAGAGCTCCTGAGGGCTCTAGAGACATCCAGACAATATAGGCAGGGAAGAAGCTCAGGAGTTTTATGCCCTGCCGTGGGCCCTACTTAGGAATTTATGTTACCAAATACAACAAAGTTGGACTCAGTTGTGGTTTCTGTACATATGGCTCTTCTACCCCTTCGATTTGAACCTATAGTAAGTAATAGAGTTGATAGGTGTATTTCCAAGAGACTTAAATCTTTTACCTATCCATGTGCCAGTTGGGCCCTGAGTCTCAACAAAGTTGCAACACCTACTCTCCGGTTTGTAGGACTCACCCAGGACAACTAACAAGGAAATGATGATGGACAATGACCATCCCAAAGAACAGAGAGTGTCTGCAACTGCAAGCAAGATAGTCTCATCCATCTGCCCCATGAGATCTAAGCCCCTTGCTATTAAACGTGGAATGGGCATCATGAGCCCAGAATCCTCAGTATTGGGGAAAGAATGATGGACTAGAGAAGACTTATTGGTATTCTACTATAGACTTATTGTGAATCTAGCAATGGATGAATTTTATCATGGATGTGGATGCAGTGGCCACTAGAGATTCTGAGGGGAGGGAAAGGGAAAAACAGCTGTAATATGGGGACATTTTGGGGACTTGGGAATTGTCCCAATGACATTGCAGGGACAGGTACAGTCCATCTTGTCATAACTTACAAAATAGTGTGGGAGAAAGTGTAAACTACAATGTAAATTATAATCCATGCTTAGCGGCAATGCTCCAAAATGTGTTAATCAATTGAAACAAAGGTACTACACTTATGAAGGATGTTGTTAATGTGGGAAAATGTGGCAGGGGTACGGAGTGGGGCTTTTTGGAATCCCCTATATTTTTTATGTTCCATTTATGTAACCTAACTATCTTTTTAAAAATTTAAAAAGCATATATAAAAAAGTAATAATCCTAGCAAAAGTCTTAAATGTGTTCATTTTCCTCCAATGCCTGAAATATCTTCTTATATTTTAAATATTTCAATAATTGATAACACCATCATATTTCTTTTAAAAATTAATTTGTTGCTACCTTAGACATCTGCACAATGTTTTCTTAGAAAAGCTATCATTGTTCAATTGTATATTAAATGAAAACTCTTTATTTAAATTTATTTTTAGATGTCAAAATACTCTCCTAGGTATTGTCATGCATATTTGATTATGTAGATCAATGGATCTTTATCCCCAGGACAATGATAAAATCTTAATAGTTTTATCTTTCTCTTTCATTTTGACTTTTTTCTCTATAATTTTGTATTTCATTTTATAGATATCTGATATCATAAAATTTTTTGCAATGATAAACTTTATTTTTATACAAGTTTTAGATTACAGAAAAGTTACCTCAAAAGTATAGGAGACAACATATTTTTAAAATCCATTCATCAGGTGATAAACACTTGTGCTGCTTCCAAATTTTAGCAATTTTGAATAATGGTGCTTTGAACATCAGTGTGCAAATGTTAATTTGCATTATTGCTTTCAGCTTTTCTGAATATATTCCTATTAATGGGATTGCTGGATCATACAGCAGTTTTATACTGTTTCTTCAGGTACTACCAAACTGTCTTTCACAGAGGCTGCACTTTTCTACATCCCCACCAACAGTAAAGGAGTGTTCCTATTTACCCACATCCTCTCCAGCACTTGTAGTTTTCTGTTTGTTGTTTTTTAAAATAATTACCACTCTATGAGGTGTGAAGTGGTATCTCACTGCAGTTTTTATCTGTATTTCTCTAATAGCTAGCAATGCTGAACCTTTCTTCACGTGCCATTTGGCCATTTGTATTTCCTACTTGGAAAAATGTCTAGTCAATTCTTTTGCCCATTTTTAATTGGGTTGCTTGTCTTTTAATCATTGAGTTGTATGATCTCTTTATATATCATGAACAATAAAATACTATTGAGATGTAAGAAGAAATGAAATCGGAATGCAAACGACAATGTGGATAAACCTTGAGGATATTATGTTGAATATTGAATGGTTTCACTAAAATGAAATAAATAGGAGGAGTAAACTCACAGAGGAAAACTCTAGAGTATAGTTTACTAAGAAATAGAATGTAGTTTGAGAATGGGAGCTGATGCTTAATATATGTAGATTTTTTAATGTTTTATTTTAAAAGTGTAAAAATGAATAAAGTTGATGGTAGCCCATTATAGTGAGTATAACTCATGCTGCTGATTTATAAATGTGATTGTGTATGAAAGGTGTAGCCTGTGGACATAAATGTCAAATGAAATGAAGCTAAAGAATAATTTATGGACTGTATAAAAGATTTTGGTGGCAAATGAAGTTTTGCTTAATAATATAAATGTGACTGTTCTTTTACAAAGTGTTAAGAATATAGTGATACACAGGAAAATTACAACTAATGTAACTTATGGATGATAGTTAACAATAATATTGTAATATTTTTACAGCAATGGCAAAGAAGATATATCAATTCTAAGGGACAAGGACAGGACAATTAAGGGGGTATGGGATTTTTCCTTCTGGAGTAGTGAAAATGTTCTAAAATAGACTGAGGTGATGACAGTACAATTCTGTGATGAAAATGAGAGCCACTGAGTGTACACTTTGAGTGACTTGTACAAAGCTTGAGACTGTATAGCACAATGAATTATGTGGTAGAAAATGGACTCTTGTAAACAGAATATATAAGAAAATGTTCTCTCATGAACTATAACAAGTATATAATAATACTAATACAGGGTGTTAATGATCAGGTGGGTTGGGGGAAAATACACCAAATGCTATAGTTAATAGTAATATTTTGGCAAGCTTTTTCATAGTTTGAAACCTATGTTTCACAAAAAAAGCAAGCTGGTGGTGGGGTGATGTGTAGGAGCCTTGTATGATAATTTGCATGTTCATTTTGTGAGTTCACAATTTTTAACTCTACACTTATTGTTTTTGTATAATGTATGAATGATATACTTCAATACTTTTCAAAATAAAAAATGTATAAATAATTCCCATATAACTATCCCCCCCCACACACACTTTCCCCATTATTAACATCATACATTAGTGTGGTACATTTATTACAATTGATAAACCAATATTAAAGCATTGTGGCTAGCCAAGAACTGTAATTTACATCATGATGTACACTATGCACCATACAGTTTTATAGTCTTTGACAAATGTGTAATGTTATGTATCTGTCATTGCAGTAGCATACAAAAATTTCCAATGTCCTAAAAATGTTCTGTAGTCCACCTATTCATCCTATCCCCTCCTCTTAGTACCTCTGGTAGCCACTATCATTATATCAATGTAACAATTCCTTTTTTTTATCACATGATCATTACTATAGTAACAATACCTCTGTTTTGGTCCATAGTTACTCTGCCCTTCTTTTATGTTTGTTTGTTCCTCAGTCTTGAGGAATTTGAGATGATGTTCATACTGAATGCTTCAGATTAGGAGGGGATTAAGCTCATTATTGATAATTCCAAGTATGAGTTTTTAATTAATATTCCCTTTAAGAGGTAGGCTATGTCAGCCAAGAAACTTAAGTTTTTCTAACTTGAGTAATTATTTCTAGTTTTTTTCTTGCAATTTTTAATTGTCAAATGCATCTTTTCTCAATACTCTAATAATTATCCATTGCTAAATATTTTCTAATAATTATTTTACAAATAATTAAAATATTTGTATTTTAATAACATGTAATGAGAAATGATCTTCAAATCTTTTTTAACTATCCAAAATGTTCATTTGAAATATTTTAATATATATACATGTATAATTTTGCTAAACCTCAAAACTTATTAAAAACAGTAATTTATTTTCTGATTGCAAAATACAGGTGCAAAATCATCTATTATCACTTTGAATATATTCACTAAAGGTTTTTAAATGTCCCACTGTCTCTTTTATTTTCCTAGTGTATTGAAAGTCATTTATTTCTCTTTCCTTTGCTTTGTAGTCTTGAGAAGATCCTTTAAAATTGTGAATTAACCACCCCCTCAAGGTGCTAAGTATCTCCATACCTTGAATTTAAAAGTCTGTTGAGATTTTTATTAATCAAATTCAGGAATCAAGCTACACCAATTTGCTTTCGTCCCCACAGTATCATTTAGTAGGAAACTTTCCCTCAGTCTTTAAGCCACAAAACCTATTCATAGTTTTCTCAACAGTTTCCTCAGTTTCCATTTCAACAGAGTCATCCTCAGTTATTTCAAGCCTGTGCATAGCAGCCAGCTGATAGCTGAGAACTGCTGGTGTTAACACAGTGAGGCTGAGCAAAATCTAACTCAATGTTCCAGTTCTCATTACATGTTTGTTCACTCGATAAAGAATCCATTCTTCTGGATTTTAAGATGCCCCAGTGCATCAATCCTTCTTTCTTATATAAGGTGCATTAGACACTGATTTTCATATGTTGTCTTCCAAAATATATAAAGATCAATTGATGGGTACCTTCTTTTTGTCTTCATCATGGCTGAACATAACTTTTTATTTCTTAACTATTATTTCATGTGTCTTCATCAGTAAAATATATAAGTGTACTTATCTTGGGCAAACAGTTTAGTGAAGATTTTAAGGAAATATAGGACATGAACATGCTTTTTAAATCTTGGATAGGCAGATGGAGGGAACTTGGTTGGATATCAGTATTTCGTGCACACAGGAATTCCAGTCCTACTGCTGCTATACCATAAACATTGAAACTTGTCCTGAAGGCTTTATTTTCCAAATCTTCCCTATATTAACACAATGTATTTGTGTCTTCAGTTTTATTTGATTTTGTGTCCAGAGGAGACACATCTCCCCAACTTGTGAGGCTATTAACAAGGGCTATACTATATAAATTTAAATATAAATTCAGCATTTAAAATTATTAGAGCAGTCAGGACAAGTTCTCCTTGTATATAAGTGCATTGGTAAAACCCAGATCACAGGGTCATCTCTGGTCATACAGTCACTTTTTGTCCCTTGGTTGGGTAGAAATCTTCAGTTTTGTCAATAGCTAACCAGTATCTGCTTCTCAAATATTGAGCAGTTTAAAAGGCATGGCCTTGTTCCAGAGGCATGGGAACAATGAGCTTAATCTCATATAGGGGAGAAATTAACTGTAACTCTTGGAAAGGAGAATAGATGGAGTGAGACAAAATTAAAAGGATTAAATATAACACTTAGCAGTAAGAGTATTTCCTTTCACTTAAAGTAAACACCTTTCTGACATTAAATGCTGCATATATTCAAGACCCACTGTATCAATGGCCAAAAATAGCAAAACATGTCTCTTGGTCGTAATGCATGGCTATTGTGTGTTGGTTATACAAACTTTTAATTTTAATAGCATATGCTTGAGGTATATTTAATTATACTCAACCTTTGAGTGCTCCTCTCTATAATATAAAACATTACATTATAATATAATATAATATAATATAATAATATAATAATATAATATAATATAATATAATATAATATAATATAATATAATAT
>JAKSZT010054267.1:7350047-7364143 GCA_026826555.1 Tolypeutes matacus | reverse complement strand
TCTTTGAAGTCTCTTAGCCACTTGAACTCATTTGTCTTTACCATTTTGCCCTTTTATTCAAGGTCTTTTTCCAGTTGTGATGCCAGTTGGCACTTGGGAAAAGTTTTCAATTAGCAATAATCGTGCCTCGGATAAACCTCATTGGCTACGATACTGCCACTGCGCAAAAGCTGCCAGTTGGCACTTGGTATTAATCCCTCGTTGCCAGGGAGGCTCATCCCTGGGAGTCATGTCCCACGTTGGGGGGAAGGTAATGCAATCATATGCTGAGTTTGCCTTAGAGAGAGGCCACATTTGAGCAACAAGGAGGCTCTCAGGTGGCAACCCTTAGGCACCCCACAACTGCAGGTTAAGTCTCATTTACAAGAGCAAAGAGTCACAAGGGTAGTCATCAATAAAAAAAAACAAAACAAACAAACAAAAAAAAAAACATCAGTGGGTCATCCTATTTTGACAGACACTGTCCCTACACTCAGAGGACTATTGCTGCTCCCTTGGAGATTGTGGCAGAGCTCTCCAGGCTAGGAATTCAGATTCCCTCATTTATTGTGTGATTATCCACCCATCGTGACCATGCCCCATCCCCCGATCCTTTGAATGATTTTGTATATCTTTCATGTATATTCGGTTGAACCAATCCCCACGAAACCCCCCCCAGACACCCTCCCCCCAATAATCCCCCGCAGTACCCATTGTAACCCTTCTGTGATCCAAATGCTCCATGAACATTTAGTCCATAAAATAATCAAATACACTTACTAGGAAAAAGAAACAAGTGTGATAAGCTTACATGCAAGAAACAAATGTAAGGAAACTCAGGGGGAAAAAAAAAAGAGAGAAGGAAAAAAAAAACAAATAATCAAACAAAGAACAAAACAAAATAAAATATAATTAGTGGATTGGGACATTCAAAAAATGGGCAAAAAAGCAAAGGAAATGCCTTTAAAATATATATATATATATATATATATTCATTTTTTTTTCCTTTCTCTTTTCTTTTTTCCCTCTTTTCCTTCCCTTTATCACTGTGTTATCGGATGTCTGGTGTGCCATGACACCTTCCTCCTCTCAATCCCCAGTGTCTCCCAATTTTTCATTTAATTTTCAAAGAAGTTTTAGGTCACAGCAAAGTCACACACGGAGTGCCGGAGACTCCCAGATACCAAACCACCCCCGCTTCCCCACCCCATATTAATTCCCCCTCCTTTTTTTTTTTTTTTTGGTTGTTAGCATTGTTATAACTGTTATGCAGATAGCAAAATATAGCAACTAAACATTGTCAGTGATTTACAGTATTAGTTTTAATAAATTAAATAAGTGTTTGTGTCACTTTTAATTTCTAATATAGTGATATAATATATATATATATATATATATATATATATATATATATATATACACACACACACACATATATATGACACATTAATTCAATTGGGTCTTCAATATTTTTAAGAGTGTAAAGGATCACAACCCCCCCCCCACAAAAACAGCAAAAGATTGAGAATTGACATTAATTCTATTAAAATATGTTTTCAAAAGTGCAGGAGATCTCAGGTAGTAAAATCTTGTATTATTATTCCTACCAGGATCTTTTGAATTTTATATTTCCATGAAAATAAAGAGACTTTGGCTTTATTAGACACTTGTCCATCTTTATTCATTTATTAGAGGTCTGTCCATGGTACTGGTGCAATTTTTAGGTTTCCCTTCACAAAGTTGCATGTGATCTACAAATATATTCATGATATATCTCAAATTTTTCAGATATCCTCTTCAAATGTTTGCTTCTCTGAGTTTTTGTCCTGGCTATGAGTGCTTCCAATACCTTAGTATAGTCTACCTTTTTGTTTATGTCATATATTCTTCATTATTAGTATAAGAATTACCATTGATTTTTGCATATTCATCGTGTATCCTTCCACTTTGCTGAAATTGTTTATTACCACTGTTGCCCTTGCTGTGGGTTTTTCAAGATCCTCTACATGTATGATCATGTCATCTGCAAATAATGAATGCTTTATTTCTTCCTCTGTTATTAGAGTGCCTTTCTTTTTTTTTTTTTCTTGCCAAATTGCTCTGGCTGGAACTTCTAGTACAATGTGGACTATCAGTGGAAACAGTGGGTATTCATGTATTTTCCTCATTTAAGGGGAGGAAGGCTATCTGTCTTTCACTATTGAGAATGATGTGAAATGTTAGTTTTTCATATATGTTTTTTTTATCAAATTAAAGGTGTTTATTTTATAACCAGTGTTCTGAGTGTTTTTATCTGGAAGAGGTGAGAAATTTTGTCAGATGTCTTTTCTGCATCAAGTGAACTAATCAGACCTTGCTTTATCCCTACACTTTCTCTTCGAATATCTGTATTACATTAATTTATTTTCTTTTAAAAGGAGTTTCATTGAGATATACGCACATTCAATACAATCTATTTAGAGTGTGTAGTAAATAGCTTTAAGTATAATCACACAGTTGTGCATTCTCCCTATCAGTTTCAGAACAATTTTTTACTCAAAAATGAAAAATTCCATACTCCTTAATGTTCACCTCTCAATCCCTCTATCCTTCCATAGCCCCATGGTACCAATAATCTATTACTGTCTCTATAAATTTATTTAGATTTACATTTTATTTTATGGAGTCATACAATATGTTGTACCCTGTGTCTGCTATTTTTACACATAGCATGTTTGTTTTAAATTTTTTTTTTTTATTAGAGAAGTAGGTTTACAAAAAAGTCATTTTAAAATATAAAGTTCCCTATTGTTGGCACTTTGTATTAGTGTAGAAACTTTGTTACTATTTCTGGCCATTTGAGATTGTCTTTGAACCCCCAAAAAGAGAGGGATTGTGTTTGTAAACCGGTCTATTCTTCTGGGTGTGATACCCTTCGATTGTATTAAATTCAAAGGTTTTAAGTTTACTAAATTAAATCAATTTAGGACCTTTGATTCAACCATGTCAATAAGGCATGACTAAAGTAAAGTCCCAGCACCCTTAGTGCATTGATATACATATACTCTCACTGAAGAAGACACACAGAAGAAGACACAGGAGGAAGATAGTGAGCTCCATTGACATGGCAGAGGAGAGAGATTTGATCCTGCAGCCCTGGGAAGAGATGTGAATCATTTGATTGATAGTTTGAGGTGCTGAGAAAGCCCAGAAAGAAACAAGCCCTATGCCAGCCTGGATCTGAGAGAGAGGAAGGCTGAGCCTTTACAAAGTTTGTCAGCCATCATGCTTCAATATGTGGCAACTGACTTTGAGGAGAACTCATCCTTGAGTTGGACTCTTTAGGACCTTGCATTTGTAAGCTTTTAGTAAAAAAAAAAAAAATCCTTTATAAAAGTCAATATATTTCTGGTACTTTGCATCAGCACTCCTTTGGCTGACTTAATACACTATTTATTTAAATATATTTTTTATTTTCATAAAGATATTTAGATTACATAAAATGTTACATAAAAAGTATAAGGGATTCCCATATGCCCACCCCCCTCCCCACTTCTCCCAATTTTCCCAACATTAACTAACTCTTTCATTAGTGTGGTACATTCATTGCAATTGATGAACACATTTTAGAGCATTGTCACTAAGCTTATAATAATATAATTAAAATTATGGATTATAGTTTACATTGTAGTTTACACTTTCTCCCACTCAATTCCGTAGGTTATGGCAGGATATGTAATGGCCTGTATCTGTCATTGCAATGTCATATAGGACAATTCCAAGTCCCAAAAGTGTCCCCATATTACACCTCTTTTTCCTTCTCTCTGCTTTCAGCATCTCCAGTGACCACTGTTGTTGGAAAAAATGCTGAGAGTCAGAGCATAAAGGGTTAAGCATTTAAAAAGCATGCTTGCTGGAAAAGAAACATTAGTAAATGTCTGCAAGGACTCTACACACTGCAGACATCAATGGGAGGAAGTAGAGTGGAATGAACCCACCACTAAGAAGTCATTGTATAAATTCCTAAGAAAAATTATCTAGAAATACAGGAACCAGCAGCTCTCTCGTGTGCCACACAGAGGAACTAGCAAAGGATGCCCTACTTCTGTTAACAGCTTTGTAGTATAAAAAGCAGCTTTAGCCTAAATAAATTTGCCTGCATTCCACATGGAGTGAGGTCCCCTGGTCCCAATCTTTCTCTGGATAATTCCTGGCACCATCTAACTCCACACTGAATTACAGCACACTGTCTCCACATCAATGATATAATTTCTTCCACTGATAGAATCAAAATAAGTTTATAGTAGAATACCAGTAAGTCCATTCTAGTACATATTTTATGCCCCAATCTTAAGGATTCTGGGATGATGATGCCCACTCCACTTCTAATTTAGAAGGGGCTTCAATCCTGTATGGCTGATAGATGGGACTCTCTTGTTTTCAGTTTTAGACTCTCTCAGGTCCTAGGTATGGTTGTTGTCCATCTTCAACTCCTTGTTAGTTGTGCTGGGTGAGTCCAATGAACTGGAGAGCAGAAGAATTGAAAGCAAGGACATGAACAGATATATGCGCACTAAAATTTATAGTGACATTATTCACTATTACCAATAGTTAGAATCAATCCAAATACCAATCAACAGATGAATGGCTAAACAAAAGGTGGTATATACGTACAATGGAATATTACTTAGCTGTAAAAATGTATACAATAATAACACATGGGATAACATGAATGAATCTTGAGGAACTTATTTTGACTGAAGCAAGCCAGACATTGAAGGACAAATATTACATGACTTCTCTGATATGAATTAAGCAAACTGAGTAGACTCAGAGAGCTAGAGTCTGGAAAATAGGTTTAGAGGAAAAAGAAAGTGAAAAGGTAGCTGTGAGCCAACGCCCATATGGGTGAAATCTATGATAAGGTGGAAGTGAGTAGCTGAACATTGAAGGGATATGAGAAGGTTGTAGTTATACTATTAGGTTGGGTGGTACAAGTTTGATAGAGGGGTAGGGTGAGGAGGGTGGGTTGGGTGGTGTATGGAACTGGAGGGAGGGTTGGGGAAGGAAGCAAATGAATACTGAGGATTGGTGCATTTGTGGTTGAAACTACAATTTGGGGAAAGCTCTTTTGGAATTATGACAAGGAAGGGTTATTGGTTTAGGTTGTTGCATGGAGGGACATTCAGGACAGGCCATATCTGGGGCAGTCTTCTAGAGAATGTGCAAGTGATCATTTTGTCATAGTGTGTTTTACCAGTGTGTGGGGACCCACACAATGAGCTGGAAGGTGTTGGACTCCGATCCTGGGGAGGCCCAATATGTTCTCAAATAGAGGGGTAGTTTTCTCTCAAGAGCATGGTTGGTTTCTAATAGGGGAGGACTGATCAGTGTGTCAAACCCTCAATGTTGTTGCAAGAAACTACGAATCTTGTCCTTCAAGGAGTGAAGCCTGGTGGTTGCCATGGGCCCTGAGGGGAGGGGTAAGGAAGAATAGAATAGATGGAAGGGAGGCATTTAGAGGGCAATGGTAGTGTTCAGTATGATCTTGCAATGTCGGATACAGGCCATGTTAAATTTCAGCAAAAATTTATAAAAGTGTATGGTCTAACATGTAAAACATAATGCAAACCATTGACCATGGTTAATAGCTATGTTTCAATTTTTGTACATCAGTTGTAACACATGTACCATCTACACATAAAAAGGTTAATAATATTGGAAGGAGGAAAATAGGGAGGATGCTGTGTATATGGGAGTCCCCCTATATTCTGTAGGTGACTTTAATGTGAACTAAAACTTCTTTGAAGACAAAACAAAAAAGTGAGGCATTGGGGAAGAAATGGAAGAAAATGTCACTGTACATACAGGACAACAAATATTACAGTGATGAAAGGCAAAATGTCAAAAAAAATTTAAATATTTTTCATTATTTTTTAATAACCTAATTTTTAAAATTTTAATTTTTAGTTTTTCTAAATTATGTATTTTATTTCTTATTTATAAACCTATCATTATTATTTCATTTTCCTATTAATTGTGTTTGGTGATATTCTTGGCTTCATTTTTGAAGAAGATTTTTACTACAGAAGGGCTACAAATTTGGAAGTGGAGGATCATTGGTGTGGGGAATCAGTGATGGGGGATGTATGGGAGGAAGTTCATCTAGGCATACATACAAGGTATATGTGTTTAAATGTTCAGGGCCATTGTCACCGTGGGTAGAGATTCACCCAATAACTGAAAGAGTATTGAATTCCCATCCTGGGGAGTTCTGCTACATTTCCTAATGGAACAGCAACAGTCCCCTGAGTACAGGGGCAATGACTAGTGGAGAAGGATGGTTCACTGCTTGACCTTTGATATTGATGCCTATGCTTAAAGAACTTTGCTCTTGAAATTGCAACTTAGCCTAGTGTTGTAGGGTGCCTAAGAGTTACCTACTGAAAGTCTCCATGTTGCTCAAATGTGGCCTCTCTCTAAGCTAAACCCAGCATATAAATGCATTACCTTCCCCCCAGTGTGGGGCATGACTCACATGGATGAGCCTCCCTGGCACTAAGGGATTACTACCAAGCACCAACTAGCAACACAACTGGAAAAATACTTGAATCAAAAGGAGGAAGGTAAAGACAAATCAGTTTATATTGCTAAGAGACTTCAAAGTGGGTTGGGAGGTCATCCCAGAGGTAACACTCATGCACATCTCAGCAGGATCATGTAGACTGCCTAAGTAGATACTACCCCAAACACTGGAGCTCCTGAGGTCTCTGGAGACTCCAGATCCTACGGTCATGGCAGATAGCTCCAGAGTTTGGTGCCTTACCAGTGGGGCCTACTTTGGAGTTTGTTCTCCCAAGTGTGACAGAGTTGGACTCAGTTGTGACCTCTCTACACATGCCTCTTCTGTCCCTTCTATTTGAAACTATAGTTGGTGCTGGAGTTAGTAGGTATATGCCCAAGAGGTTTGAACCTTTGGGCTGTCCTTGTGCCAGCTGGACCCTGAGCCTCAGTGGAGTTGCACCACCAAATACACTATTGATGAAATAATATTAAAATAGTGCTATTAACTATAGTCCATAGTTCATATTATGTGTATTTTGCGATAAACTACCATATAATTAATACCTTGTATTCTTGTCTTACATTTGTTATAATTAAAGAATGAACATTCTTATAGTAGTAATATTTACCCTAGTCCATCATAAACAACAAGGAGTCACCATGTTATACAGTCCCATGTTTTATCTTCTAATTTTTAATTTAGTAAGATATACCACACTTGCAAACCTGGGGAAAATCTCACTTGGTAATAGTGTATAATTCTTTTATGTGTTGTTGACTTAACTTTGCTAGTATGTTTCCAGGATTTTTGCAGCTATACTCATGAGTGATGACTGTGTGTAATTTTCTTCATGTTTGTTTAGGGTAATTTTAGCCTCATAGAATTAGTTGGGAAATGTTCTTTGCTATTCTAAGTTTAGAAGACTTTGAGCAGTATTGGTGTTAATTCTTTGAAAGTTCGGTAAATTCACTAGTGAAACCATTTGGTCCTGGGTGATTCTTCCTAGGAGCTTTTCTGTGTATGTATGTTTGATATAATTCTTTGTAGTATTTTCATGTTATCTAGTTATTTATTGATCTTTTTCTAATTGTTCTATTCATTGATGAAAGTAGTGTATTGAAATCCTCAAGTATTATTGTGGAGGTTTCCTTTTCTTCCTACAGGTTTGTCAATATTGGATCATGTATTTTGGGGCACTATGGTTAGGTGCATATATATATATGATTGCCATTTCTTGTTTTTGGTGGATTGACTCTTTTATTAATATATATCATCTTCTGTCTATTTTGACAATCTTTGACTGAAAGTCTCTTTTGTCCAAATTAGTGTAACTACTCTAGCTCTCTTTTGTTTACTGTTTGCATGTGATATATTTTCCATTCTTCACTTTCAACCTATTTGTATTTTGGGTTCTTAGAAGAGCCTCTTGTAAGCATGACGTAATTCTATCTTTGTTCTGTATCCACTCAGCTCATCTGTGTCTTTTGATAAGGTTGATGAATCCATTTACATTCAGTGTAATTATCGATAAGATAGGACTAGCTTCAGCCCATTTTGTCTTTTTTATCTTTTATGTCACTCTTTTTGTCCCAATTTTTTCTTTGTCATAGCTCTTGTTTGTGTATGATTGATCTTTCATGATGTAACTCTTCTTCTCCTGGGACCATTATAATGGATATATTGGTATGCACTTTCCTTGTTGTTCCACAGGTCTTTTAAGCACTGTTTGTTTGTTTTTCTCTACTGGTTCATCAGTCTGTGTGATTTCAATTTTCCTTCTAGTTAACTGATTCTTCTTCCTGTTCAATATGCTATTGTGTGTCTCTAGTGTATTTTTAATCTCTTCTATTGTGCCTTTCATCCCCATAATTTCAGTTATCTTTCTTTTTATGCATTCACATTCTTATTAATATCCTTTATCTCTTTGGCCATATTTAATTTCATCTCTATGAAATTTAAATTAGTTCCTTTGATTGGACCATAAACTTTTCTTTCTTAATATGGCTTGTAATTTTTTGCTTATATCTAGGTATCTGATTATCTTGATGAGTATTTAGTTTGCTAAAAGCTGCTGTGAGCAATATACCCAAAACTGGCTGGCTTTTATGATAATTTATTAGGATAGAAGCTTACAGGTCTAAGGCTTTGTAAATGTCCAAATCAAGGCATCTTCATAGATGCTGTCTCACTGAAGGTTGGCTGCTGGCAGTCCTGGACACTTTCCGCATGGCAAGGCACATGAAGCATCTTTTTCTCTTCTGGGCCTCATTCCTTCAGATTTTGCTGCTCTTTCAGTAGTTTCTTCTTTGCCAGACTGCTTTCTGAGCTGCTGGTTTCCTTCTCTGCATCTCTGCAACTTTTTTTCTGTGTCTGCTGCTTTCAGTCCTCCATTTATATTGGACTCCAGAAAGAGGACCAAGATACACCTTGGGCCACAACTCACTGAAATAATTTTAAAAAGCCCCAAACTGAATGCAATCCAATCAACGTGCACAAACCCACAGGAATGGTTTAGCTTTTCTGGGATCTACAAAAACTTCAAACTGCTACAATGAGTTTGCAGTGAAAGTCAGTTTCTCTCTCTTGCATAGACCTTTATTGTTCATTGGCTTTGCATTAAAACTCTTCTTTGACACTTGTCTCAACTTATATTTGACTTTTAGAATTGACTGTTTTAACTGATCAGATTTTCCCTGCTCTTCTTCATCTGATTCTAGGCATTTTATGTGGTATAATTTTTTAGACTGGACTTTTTGTTTGATTGTTTCATCCCAAGAAGAAAGACCATTTCCTCAATTCCTTCTCTGGGAATACTGATCAGGTATGTTTTATTTTGTTTTGTCTCTCTCTCTCTCTCTCTCTCTTTTTTTTTTTTTAAATACACTCCTTTCATTGCCTCTAGCTGTTTTGCCTGGAGGACAAATTATTGAGGGACGGTCACCCCAGAAAGGACTTTCCCAAATCAGTTTTAGCAGTAAAATCAGGACCAAGACTGACAAAGAGGGCCAGTAAAGCACCAAAAAGCACTGATGAGAAGAACAGATAAGATATCAGAAGCTTGTTTTCACAACTCTGTGAAGCTTGCATTCTTGGTTAGCCCAAAAGATGGTGTCCTTTACCAAACTGTTCCCTGCAACCCTAAGGAGGCATTGTGTCTTTAAATTTTCACTGTCTCCCTCCATGTCTGCAATGGGGTGGACCAATGGCAGTGGCCATTCATTTCTGGGGCAACTAAAACAGCAGTTGAAAACAGGAAGCCAGGGATCCAAACTTCCCAATCAAAAGATGTAATCAATGCTAGGCTGTGCCTCCTCCCCACTATTATTGGAGTAGAAGACTTCCATGTCCCTCTCCATTCACAGCAGGCAGCCAGGGACTACATCCTAAGGCAATCCACAACATGAATGGGTGATAGGTGTCAGCAGTCACTGCAGAATGGTGAGCTACTCACAGTTCTTTAACACACCTTCTCAGCCTTTTCCATCCACACTTCCATGGGTTCTGTATAGTTCTTCCCTGGCCTCTCAAGCTCCTGAACAGTTGCTTCAAACAGTTTCTGCAATTCCACTAGCTGTTTTGGAGAAGCAGTATGTCCTGTATCTTCATAGTCTGCCACCTTCCAGGAGGTTCCCTTGCTAGTGTAAACAATTTCCATATAGATGGAACAAGATAACCTATTCCACATTTTCTTGACTAAACATGGAGAAAAGCTTTATATAGTTTCCTGCATTGAAAATGAGCAATCCTGTAAGATCTAAACTTAGGATAAGATTAGATCCAGAAACCACTTTGAATGTCTATTTGTTTTTTTCCTACCTTTTGAGGATGTCATATTAGCACCAGCATATTGCCATTTTACAAAAGAGTGACTTATTCTGAGCAAGCAGAAAGCATTTCTATTTAAATAGTGAAACAATCCATGTATTTTATATCCAATTAATTATGTTGAGTTTCCACTTTATATATGACCTGAATATTGATCAACTCATATTATGTAAGTGTTATCTGTAGTGGCTAAGGGGGTAACGTGGGCATTACACATGGCAATGGAGCATTTGTCATTGAATCAATATCTAGTTTTAGTGATTTTCTTTGTTAGGTCTGTGAAAGTATCATTATCAGAATCTATTTTAATTTCTATGTCATTGAATATGAGAGTCCCAAACCCATTGCCTGAATCTAACCCAATTGATTGGTTACAAAACCAGTCTGGAATGTATCCAATTTTGACCCTGTTCTACTTTAGTTTTCTATACCTAAAGAAGAATTTTTAGTCACCAAGTTAAAAGTAGTGAAAAGCTAGTCTAAAGCTTCAAGTAAAATCTCCCATTACTATTTCATTTAGCTTAGAGGCCTTTAAAAGTGCTGGCCAATTTTTTAACAGGAAGCCAAATCTTTTTGTAAACTCATTTACATCATTTTTTTGCCCATTGATCAACTTTTGCTGGCTAGAACAGTTTTAGGCCCATTTTTATCACCTAGAAATTGGCAAACCTAGCAATCATTGAATTTATAATGCTAGAACCCCTTTGAAAGACCAGAGTTAGGGGATGATCTAAAGCTTAGTGGAGTAGCAATGATTAATAATAATAATGTTATTTTAATGAAGAGTTTTACCTTGGTTATTAGAGAAATGATAGAAAGTAGACTTTTGAAGAGGGTAAAAAAAAAGAGGAAAATTAAAAGTATAAAAATAGATAAAAGCTCAAGCATTTCAATTAAACAAGGGAATTTTAGTGCCATAAAAAAAATTATATTGGTGCATCTTCATCTTGTGTGGCTTAGTCATATGTTTCCTTTTTGAGCAACCACCCCAGTAAACTCTTTCCTGGGCATAATTAGATCTAGCAACACCTACACCTCCATAGTTATGGATGATAACAGCTAACCTCAGCTTCTATGATAATTCTATGATAATTGAGAAAAAGGGGTCACTTTTTCTCAATTGCCCCCTTGTCACTACTGCTTTTTCCTGCTGAATAATTTATTTGCAAAACATCTATCTCCACATAGCTGCCCTCAGCTTCTCCAAATGACCTTAGTCACATCTGTTTTTTGCACCATTTGTTTTGAAACTGCCAGTTCACAGGATCCATGGCAAAGCCCTATCGCTCCCTTCTGAGTCATTATAAAGAAAAGAGCCTGGAACAAACATGTGCTCCATGGTGCCACTCAACAAACCCTCACAGAAGCCTAGGTTAGGTAAACAAGAGATAGCCACTGCCCTCATTCTCCATTCTCCCCCACCAGGACTTTTGATCTAATAAACATCTCATTTCATGCAATCTTACTGGATATCTGGGTTTGTACCTCATCACCCAAAGAACTTCACTATACCTCCAAAACACTTGGTTGAATGGGTTCTTGCTCCATGATCTTGGTGGTACCTGTCTACATTAGTTGGTGTGAACTGCTTCTGGGTTATTTGGGTTAATTTTAATTTTGAGTCATATTCCATTTCATATAATAACCTTGGAAGTGGCACAAGATTTAGCTGGGAGTTATGTACCTAAGGTACAATTACTTCTAATGTGACAGTTATATGTGAAGTTATTAAAACAAGATAAGAATATTTCAAGCTAGGCTAGAGACTGGTTCTTTGTTGTTTTCTTTTCCAGAATATGAGGTCATCACATTGCAGATGGTGGGATGGATGTTGATTTTAGGTGGTAGAGGGTTAGTAAAACCTTCCATAACAAGTTGAAAATATCCATGAGAATAGTCCATTAATTTCCTACAGTACTGAAAACAAGTCTCACTTCACTATCATTGGATCCTGTTTTAGTTTGCTAAGGCTGATGAAAGCAATATACCAAAAATGGGTTGACTTTTCAAATGGAGGGTTATTGACTTGCAAGTTTACAGTTCTGAGGCTTAGAAATGTGACCAAATCAAGGCATCATCTGGCAATGCTCTCTTCTCAAAAACCAGTTGCCAGCAATCCTAGACTCCTCTGACACATAGGAAGGCACATGGTGGCATCTGGCAGTCTCTGCCTTCTCTTCTGGACTCTGTTGCTTTCAGATTCTTTTCTCACTCTCCGTGGCTTTCTCTTTCAGCTTCTGTGGCTTTCTCTTTCAGCTTCTGTGGGTTTCTTTCTGAGCACCTGTGTCTGTTTCTCTCTATATAAGTCCCATTTATTTAGGACTTCAATAAGATGAGTAAATCCCACCCAGGGTCATGCCTGACCTAATCTAATCTAATCAAAGGGTCCCACTTACAATAGATTCACATCCACAGGAATGGATTATTTCTAAGGACATGATTCTCTGGGGTCCACTCAGCATCAAACTATCACACATCCTCTCTTGTGAACTTACCCACATACATAGGCTGCTCTGTAATTATGTCAGGTGTTGTCAATGGTGTTTTTTCAGGGCCACGAGGAATAAAGGGAAAGTTTTGGGAAGACAGCATCAGTGAATGGTAAATTTTAATTTTAATACCTCATGAATTTGTTCCACCTTACCATAGATGGAGGATGGTATGGGCAATGGGGGATTTTGCTGGATGGGAACCACTTGACACACTTTTTTTATTACCTTTCCTGTGAAGTGAGTTCCCAGGTTGCTTGAGAGTTCAACGTGTGCTCCAACATTAGAAAACTGTTTTGTAATAATTCTTTTCCCCCTACAGTTGCAGTATTCTTATTTTGACAAGGGAATGCCTCAACCCATTCTTAAAACACATAAAACATGAGCCATAATAATTATAAGACATTAAAAGTACAGGTTGGTAAAGCCCATCAGCTGATGTTCAAGTTTTCCTGTTGTGGAGGTGAAGTTCATGGTGATACATATATCAATGATTTTGCCTGGAAAATGATCCTGGCATGTATGAATTTGATTATAGGTATTTCCAACTACCTTATGAAAGACTGCCCACCAATACACTTTCATGTCCTCTTTCATTGTTTTACATTCCATAATGTATTAGTCAAGGATCTCTATGGATAGAGAATCAACAGGAGATATCTGTAAATTGTATGAGATTTTATAAAATTCTCTTATGTGACCATGGGACTACACAAGTCCAAATTCTGCAGGCAGGTTGCAAACTGGGGGCTCCAATGAAGGCTGTGGATAAATTCCCAGGAGATGTTAGCTGTCTGAAGTAGAGAGCAGAATTTTCTCTCAGAATGATGAAATCACTTCCCCACTTAAAGCATTTAACTGATTGGATAAAATGTCGCTCATTGTTGATGGCAATCTCCTTGGTGATGGTAGATGAAACCAACCACCTATGCAGTAACCTCACTAATGACTAAAGTCCAAAATGTCCTTTTATTACAATTATCTCAGTACTTGCTTGACCAAACCACTGTGCACAATTACTTGGTTGAGGTGAAAGAAGCCTAAACATTGTAGTCCAACACTTGGCAACATGGCAGCCATAAACATTATCTTAAATCATACTTAGTCTCTTAATAAAAACAATTTCAGGCATACATTATCTATCTATATCTATCTATATCTATCTATATCTATATCTATCTATATCTATATCTATATCATCTATATCTATCTATATCTATATCTATATCTATATCTATATCTATATCTATATCTATATC
>JAKSZT010054267.1:7333551-7350037 GCA_026826555.1 Tolypeutes matacus | reverse complement strand
ATATCTATATCTATATCTATATCTATATCTATATCTATATCTATATCATCTATATCTATATATCTATATCTACATCTACATCTACATCTACATCTATATCTATATCACCTATATCTATATCTATATCATCTATATCTATATCTATATCTATATCATCTATATCTATATCTATCTATATCTATATCTATCTATCTATATCTATATCTCTATCTATCTATATCTCTAGCTCTAGCTCTATCTCTATATCTATATCTATATCATCTATATCTATATCTATATCATCTATATCTATATCTATCTATATCATCTATGTCTATATCTATATCTATCTATATCATCTATATAATATTATATCTATATTTATCTATCTATCTAGCTAGCTTCCACAAATTTCAACTGTCTTGCATACAATGAGAAACACACTAACTCCCTCCAGAACAAGGTGCAAGTACTTGGGTATTATTCACTTTTAAACTTGACGTCCTTAAATATTATGACATGAAACTCATACAACATATGTCATATGATAAGGGAAAAGTTTAGGGAAGAAATCAAAGATATTTGTTTTATGTACATATGCAATCATACTCATAACAAAATAAGGAAGAAATATTCATGTTTTTTGCCCACTCAGAAGGTCTATCCTAATACTTCTTCTGCAGACCTCTTTGTTACCAATTTTCCAATCATGTTCCTTCCAAGTCCCTCACCATCCAGCCAAACCATTGATAATTGCCCATGAATTACTGCACAAATGCACCTCTGGCCATTTCCTCTACTAAGCAAAATGAACAACTAGTTGCACTGATCGAAGTTCTGCCCACTGGGAGGATTTGCCATCATCACTGTCCTTCAGGGACAACCCAGAACTGGGCTGCAGTGCTGCAGCTGTCTGCCTTTGGGTGGTGCCTCCATGGTATCCAGAACCACCTGTAAAGCAGGCCAAAGTTTTCTCTTCCTCAGTCAACTGATTCTAAGGAACTCCACAAGAGGCCAAAGCTGTGGGCTGGAAAAGAGAAAGTAACATGTCAGGAGTAGTGACCATGGGCATATGGGCTACTTCCTCACTTTTCTTGTGCCTTCAGGACCCACTTGAGCCTTATCCCATATATACCACTTCCACTTTATGATGGAGTACTGCTGTGTGTGCCCAACTTTATGGCTTGGTGGGTCAGACAATACCCAGCTTATGATAGGCAACTCAGGTCTCATGGTAACTTGGTGGGCCATGGTTAAGCATTCAGGGTCTACTAAGGCCCAGAAGCAGGCCAAGAGCTGTTTCTCAAAAGAAGAGTAGTTATCTGCAGAGGATGGCATGGCTTTGCTCCAAAATCCTAAGAGTCTGTGTTGTGATTCTTCTATAGGGATCTGCCAAAGTTTTCAGACAGCATCTCTATTTGCCCCTGACCCTTCCAGCACCATTGGATCTGATGGATCATATGACCCAAGTGGTAGTGCAGGTTACACAGCAGCTTGGACCTGTTTCAGAACTTCCTTTTGTTCTGGTCCTCAATCAAAACTAGCAGCTTTTCTGGTCACTCAGTAAATGGGCCAGAGTAGCACACTCAAATGAGGAATGTGTTGTCTCCAAAATCCAAAGAGACCAATGAAGCATTGTGCCTCTTTTTTGGTAAGCCAATTGCAACAGCTTATCCTTCAATTTAGAAGGGATAACTTAACATGCACCACACCACTGGACACCTAGAAATTTCACCTAAGTGGAAGGCTCCTGTATTTTTGTTGGATTTATCTCCCATCCTTTCTCATGCAAATGCCTTACCAATAAGTCTAAAGTCATTGTTGCTTCTTACTCACTAGGTCTTACCAACATGATATCCTCAATATAATGGACCAGTGTGATGTCTTGTGGGAAGGAGAGATTATCAAGGTCCCTGCAGGCAACATTATGATATTGAGCTGGAGACTTTATATACCCCTGAGGCAGGAAAGTGAAGGTATATTGCTTGCCTAACCAGCTGGATGAGAACTGTTTCTGGTGGTCTTTACTAATGGCAGTTGAGAAAAAAGCATTTGCCAGATCAATTGCTGCATACCCAGTACTAGGGAAAATATTGATTTGCTTAAACAAAGATACCACATCTGGGACAAGAACTGTGATTGGAGTCACCACCTGGTTAAGTTTACAATAATCTACTATCATCCTCCAAGATCCATCTATTTTATTCACAGGCCAAATAGGAGAGTTAAATGGGGATATGTTGGGAATCAGTATCCCTGCATCCTTCAAATCCTTGATGGTAGTACTAATCTCTGAAATTACTCCAAGAATTTGGTATTATGTGAATTACTATTTTGCTAAGTAGGGGCAGTTCTAGTGGATTCCCCTTAACCTTTCCTACCATAATAGCATTCACTCCACAAGTCAGGGATCCAATGTGGGGTTTCTGCAAGATACCGAGTATATCTATTCTAATTATCCATTCTGGAACTTGGGAGATAACCATAGAGTAGGTCTGGGGAACCACTGGATACACTGTGAGATGGATCTGTGCTAAAGCTCCATCAATCACTGGATCTCTATAAGGCTCTACTCTGACTGATAGACAGCAGGGATGTTTGGGGTGTCTTAGAATTAATATCACTTCTGAGCCAATGTCATATAATACCCATAATGTCTGATCATTTCCTTTCCCCAAAGCACAATTACTTTAGTAAAAGGTCATAGGTACCCTTGGGGAAAAATAGAAGGAAGATTAACAGCCTAAATTTTTGGCAGTATAACAAGATCCTTCTACAAGGGGATTTGGCCTTTTCCTCAGTCAAGAGGCTCTGTGTCTGTAAACTGTCTCTAGTCCAGGAATTGATTAAGGGGCCATGATTTTGTGTGTCTGTAATTCAAATTAGGGTTTTGTTCACTCAACTTAGAACTCTTCCACTTATACAGATAAAGTAGGAATTTAGTAGACTGCCCATGTATTTCACTTTTAGATACCCACCCACTGAAGATGGGGAAGCATTGGATTCCTCTAGGTTCTTGGCTATGTTGCATAAATGAATTTAAGAACATGCCAGTTAAGTTAGGCCAGTAAAAACAATTTATTGGGAAATGGGGGAAAGAACAGAGCTTGCTGAGAAATGGGAGAGAGAGATGGAAATACACATCAAGATTTGGTGCAGGCCTTCTAGGCAGAAAGCGCACACTTTGCCTCTTGTAGTTACCTTTTAAACTTTTAATTATTCCTCCCCCTTGCTAATAATAAGGGAATGTGACCCAGCTGTTATTGGTTACCCCACCAATGGTGGGGGTCAATGGTGAGGCCTGTTTGGAATACCCAGGACCAAGGGGAGGTCCCAGAAAGAGAAATTGGGACCTCAAGGTTAAATTCAAGGTCTCAGTGAGGTCTTTCAGCCATTTTGTTCTTTTGGCTATGTTTTCTGTCAGCCATGTTGTGGCTCATCTTCTCCTCATTTCCCTGGCCAACCTGGCTCACCATGATCTATTAGGCAACAACATAATTTCATGCATAAGTCTCTTTTGATTGTTGCTTTGAGTCTGCCTTACAATGCCATAACATATCCACCTTGTCTTTGGTGATTAACTGCTGATACTTATTTTTAACAGCCCAAGATTTGATCATCTCCATAAAGTTTAAGGATTGTAGTTCCATTACAGCAGTTCCTACAGTAATATATGGACTACATGGAAGAAAAAGCAAGAGCTCTTCAGGGAATATGGAGTTAGTCTTACAAATTTATTCATTACAGTCTTTGTTAAAGGTGTGTCATCTAGACATTTCTGGGGTAGGTGGGCAGGTCTTAAATTGTAAATCCATTCTAGCATTCCAATGTTTCTAAGGCTTTGAATTCCCCTTTCTACTATATACCAGGTTAAATTGGGCATCTCAATCTCAGTCATTCTAGGCCATCTTTTGGTCCATGTTTTGGTCAGCCACTCAAAAATACTGTTAGAGCCCTTTCTAACCCTTTAAGCTACAATGATGAATCCAGAATTACTGCTTAGTGAAACTGTACCAATAAATTCAACCTGATCCAACTTTATAATCCTTCCACCATTATCCTATAAACTGAGTATCCACTCCCACACATATTCCCTGATTTCTGTCTCTATAAGCTGGAAAAGTCATGCAGTTCTTTTAAAGTATATCATACTTCCTTATGGGTCACATTTTGTACATCACCTTGACGACTTGTGATTTTAGTCTAGTAATAAATCTGTAAGAGAAGAGGGGTGGTGGGGGTGGGTAAGAACAAAGATTAGAAAAGCCTTGCAAGCTACTGACCTCAGGGAATTACTTTGCATTTTCATCTGGTGAGACAGGATTAATTTCTTCAGGTAGAGGTTGGAAAGCAGATTACTCAGGGCAAGATGGAGGTTGGGAAGTGTATGCTGAAGTTTGGCTGACAAATACCTCAGAGCTTGGAGGAGATTCAGACACCCTGTGGAAGGCCAGAGGCTGAGCAGTACAGCTTTCAGTTTGGCTGGTACCCACCTCAGGGCTGGAGGGAAATTGAGACTCCCTGGGGCAGGCTGGAGGCTGGGTGGTATAAGCTTGACATTGTATGATCCCACCAGGCAGGATATCATAGGTTTACCTTGCAAAGTATCGGCAGAATTTAGAGTTTCTAATGTCCCAACCCATATTATCATCTACCCATATGTCTCCATCTCAATCCTCAGGCTTCCACTCCTTTCCATTCAATGCCTTCACTTTAACAGAAGACACCCTATGGAATTGAGTTTTACTTTCCTTTGTAACTCTGCTACTCATACAATGAGATTCTGAGTCTGGTTTTTAGAGATCTCAAGTCTGTGGCTGCATGAAACAAGATTTTCTTTCAGAGCACACATAGAAATTTTCACATCATTTATGTGACATTTAAGTTGGAAATTTGAATGCTTTAGCTTGCCCCTTTCTTTTGTAACTCTATCCAGAGTATCTAGCAGGAGCCAGCCAACATCATTGTATGTTTTGAATCCACAAAACATTGTTAAGGTGTTGAAAACACTCTCACTTAGATCCTTGTCTCTAAATGTATGGAAGTAGGGGAATCTATATTTTGGCATCTCCCTTGCAAACTTATACCATGGACTCTAAGTGGCTTCTTGATTATTGGAAAGAAATCATTAGTCCAAGTAAAGTAGAGAGCTAACTGCAAAAGTCCCAGAACCACTTTACAAATCGCATTTTTTTTTTTTTTTTTTTTTAGTGTGGTATATATATATATATATATATATTTTTTTTGGAAACTTTATTGATAATTTTATTTTCTAAGATATTTTTCTTATTAATTCATATTACATTTTTGCTGCACATTTACTGATTATTTTTCTTTGAAGGTTTAAATGTGTTTTTTTTTTTAACAGATCATTTTATTTATTTATTTTTTAATAATTTTTTTTAAATGATACTTAGATTACATAAATGTTACACAAAAATTGTAGGGATTTCCATGTGCCCTACCTCCCACTCCTCCCACAACGTCCCACATAAACATCCTTCATTAGAATGGCACATCACCTGCAATAGATATACACATCTTGGGGCTTTGCCACTAAGCATGGAACATAGTTCACATTGTAGACCACACTCTCTCCCAGTTCTGCATGTTATATGATTATATAAAATGGCCTATATCTGTCATTGCAATGCCACTCAGGATAATCCCCAAGTCCCGAAAAAGCCCCTGTATTACAACTGCTTTTCCCTCTCCCTGCCCCCAAAGCCTCCAGTGGCCACTGGCTCCACATTAATGTTGCAACTTCTTCCATTAATTACATAACACTCTCTGTTTTTTAATGTATTTTAAATTACTCAAGTCCTTTTACACATCTTTTGAGATGATCATGTGGCTTTTCTCCTTTAATCTTTTTTTTTTAAATTTATTTTTATTTTTTTTATATATATATACATATATTTTAAGAGCTGCAACTCCTACCCTACAGCTCAATGGACTCATCCAAGTCACCTGGTGAGGAGACAACGATGGGAAATGGCCATCCCAGGGAATGGAGAGGGCCTGCATCTGCAGGCAGGATCATCCCACCCACCATATCCATGGGATATAAGCCCTCTCTCACTTGGAGTTGGAGTGGACATCACCATCCCAGTCGCCTCTGGATTGGGGGAAGAACTATGGACTAGAGTGGACTTGATGGTATTCTCTTGCTCACATATGGTGATTCTTGCAATGCAAGAAATTATAACAATGAGATGGAGCCAGTGGCCACTTGACAGTTTTTGGGTAGGGAGGGGATGAGCAGTTGAAATACAGGGGCTTCTTTGGGAGTTGGAGGTTGTCCTGAGTACTGTTGTGGCAATGGATGTAGGCCATTTTAAATCAGCACACACCACTCAGAACTGAGTGGGAGAGAGTGTGGTCTACAGTGTGAACTGTGGTCTATGGTTGGTGGCAAGGCTCCAGGATGTGTAAGTTCATTGAGGTTGGTGGGCCAAACTATGGGAGATGTTTGTGTTGGATGTGGTGGGAGGTGTGGGAGGTGGGCAGCATGGGAATCCCAGTGGGTTCCGTGTAATACAAATCGCATTTTTAAGATTGTTTCTCAAGAACCACTCCTGATACCAAGATGTATTAGTCAGGGTTCATTAGGGAAGCAGAATTGTCAGGCAATATCCATAAATAGTATGAGATTTTATAAAATTCTCTCATTCAACCATGGGGGTGCACACATCCAAATTCTGTGGGGCTGGCTACAAACCATTCTGGTGAAAGCCATTAATAAATTCCCAGAAGATGCTGGCTGTCTGAAGTAGAGATCAAAATTTTCTCTCAGAACGATGCAATCACTTCCCATTTAAGGCCTTCAACTGATTAGATGAGACATCAGTCATTACTGACTGCATTCTCCTTAGTTGATTATAGATGTAACCAGCTATGGATGCAATGACCTCACTGATTACTAAAGTCCATAAATGTCCTCGTATTACAATTAACTTAGTGCTTGCTTGATGAAACAACTGGGCACAATCCTGGCTGAGTTGACTTATTAGCTTAACCATCACACATAATGAGTAATTTCATGAAGAACTCACATGTAGTTCCTTTTAGGGACTCAGTGGCAACCAGGACACTATCTACCACTTCCTAGATTCCATTGCCAAAATTTAATTTCTAACCCTGCTGACACTGTTTCTCTATTTAAAGTTCAGAAGCATTTTGCTGTTAGCTAATTCATTTGTATATGTCTTATGAGGGCCATTATTCAAGGAAAAATATCTTTTTGTCTCCACAATTTTTTGAGCTGATAGTTTGGCATTTTTCATATATTTTCACTCAGTTTTGTGAGCATTAGCCTTCATATGTACCACAGCAATTTTTCTTTGTTTTATCCCCTTTTAGGTGATGATGCATCTATTAGTTCAGATGCTTATTTACCATTTTTATTTGGTCCTAATGACTTTAGGAATCCCCATTTATTTTCAAAAAATTCCATAATCATGAACTACTCCAAATGCATACCTATAGTTAGTATAAATACTAACAGATTTTCATTTCTGCCTCTAATTAAAGGTCTAAACTCAGTTTGCTAGAGCATGTTGAGGCCAGAGGTTTGTTGACCATTAATTTCTTCTACTGTAGTAGTTAGTTCATAGTCTGCCTCATATTTATGTGTTTCATTTTAAGATAAATCATGTCTAAAAATAAGACCAAAGCTAGGTTATTCAAGGTTTTTTTTTTTGTAAGTCAGGGCCAGACTTACAAACTGATAACTGTAAAATAATTCCAAAATCTAGATGCTTACTTTCTTCAGACAGGGGCAATAAAGTTCTGGATTTAAAGTATTACACTGGAGGATTTGGATATTTTAAGGAGAGAGCAACAAGATTTTATAAAAGTTCAGTCTGTGAGGTGACATATGCTGGGTTTTCCTTGAGATTAAAACCTGGCATACAGTATGCTCTATTATCCAGAAGTATGCCCCTGACCATATCAGTTGACACTTCAACTTATAAAGCACCAGCAGCTACTGCCTTTATACAGCTGGGAGTGATAAGGAAAGTGCCGGGACCCTAACCAGCCCCCCTTTGGCAGAAACCCACAGCTTAAGGAAAATAAACTCCCCTCAATCTCTGGTCCCTTTCTCCCCTCCTCTCCCCCCTTTTTTCTCCATGGAATCCATGTCAGGAAGATAACCACTCTTGGCTGCCCCTTTGAATTGAAATTTACAACTCTAAAGAGATAATGACTCTTTTCCTCCTTAATGGCCTTCTACTTTTAGGAAAATAAGCTAACCTTGCTTCTCTGCTTTTGTAACCCTGCCTGCCCACTTGCTCAGGAATTTGCCTGCTTAATGTATGTATATAAACTTATGAAAATTGGAAAATGGGGCTCAGATTTTTTGGAGACTTGACTCTCCTCTGGGCCCGTGCATAATAAAACTTTGTTCATTCATACCCCCAAGAGTGCCACTTGGGTTATTTTCTGCTGGTGGCAACAGGAGTGCTCTAGCCACTGCATTCAATTGCAGACTGGAATATACTATTGGTCCCTGTTGACACCCATGTCTCCACTGAGGACTCTTAAAATTTTTAGTTTGATTTTCATAAACATACAATGATAAGTTTAATTGTAATTGGGTATAAGCTTAAAGTTGGATATGGTGGAGACTGTATAAAGTGCATTTAAAGATATTTAAGGGCTCTGATGACAAAATATTTGACCTCATCTTGAAGTTTCAGCTTCACAAAGATTGTGAAATTGACAGATGGAACAAGGTTTTATACTAAACTTACTTCTCAATTAATATTCTTTTTTTTTCTATAGTCAAAGCTCTCATCTGTGGCTGATTGCAAGCTCTTTCAGGGAAGAACCATAATAATACAATGTAAGTGAGCAAGAAACTTGATTGTTTTTGTGGCATGTAATATATTATAAAGAACAACTGAAATTATAGCCAATAACACTATACTGTTGTATAATATCTCACAAATCAGAATCAGAACATTTCATGGACAGTAAAGTCATTAACAACTCTCTAAAAACTTCATGTCATTTCTGAAATATTTATATTAATAGCTCTTATCCACTCAGATTTAACCAAAAAAGATTAGAAGTTTCCTTTGAATTTAACAGCACACCTCATGTATGTCCCATCATATCAAATAAACCTAAGTACTTTATCATTTGTCTTTTTATAAGGGGAAAGAAGAAATCTTTGTGATTTTCTAGGACCCCTGCAAAAATCTGTGATCAAGGAGATATACTTAACAATGCAAAATGTCAAAATTATCAGGAGATTTGTCATGTCAAATATGGTCAAGGGTCACTGTGGACAATACTTGGTTCCTTATTTAACCGAAGTGACAACAAAATATTAAAACAGCATTATGTAGGTAGTAGGATTATTTACAAACATAGATATTTTAAAAGATTACTTGATTCTTTTAAACCACTGTGAACATAATAATATGGATCACAAAAGTGTGGGTGAATTATTGTAATAAGATACAGAATAAATGCCTTCTAGGCCAATTACTCAGAAGGTAAATAAAACTCCTTACAACCTATTACTAGGAGCAGACAATAATCCTAGAAAATTTTGTCATTTTAATGGAGAGAAAACCAAATTTCAAATTTGCATGAATATACTGTTTTTAAAAATCTTAGAGAAAACCCCATTCATATCTTTTCCATCTTTGACCATGGGAAATAAAATTATTTTTCTGCAAACCATTTACAACTTTCTTATTTATTCAGGTTTTATTCTAAATTTTTGTCTTTTTAATTTTGCAATAAGCACTAATTTTCCTTTAGGACAGTACTATTCTCTTTGTTTCCTTCAACTAAACCATATCCTGCATACTGTGCAAGCTTGATTTAACATAAACCTAAGAATTTAAGGTATCAAAATATCTTGGACTCCATCTTTAAGCTGACAATTTATACAAAACTCAATTACTGTTGAAATCAACTTTGTCAGAAATTACTCAATTTCATTAAATTAAAACATTTTCTATGTTGCTAGATGGTTTTCTATAGTAACCATCTAGCATAATACTATAAGGAATCTTTTTAAAAGGTTATTTTAGAATTATACATTTTAGAACTTTTGAATACCAATCAAAGAATGCACTCCACTATTTTGGTGGAGACCAGGAACTTCTTTTTCAAGTGCACACCTCAAGTGGTTGTCCTTGGTTAATTCAAATATTCCCCAAGTAGCCACTGCAAACACAAGTCATCTTTGGTGATACTGATCCAATTATTCAGAAACAAATATGGACTGGGCCTATAGTGAGAAAACAGGCATTAGAGCATTTTTCAAGAGGGAATATAAGAGATTTTGACTATGAAGTCCCCATGTTCTACCAAAGGTTCCAAAAATGAAAATTATATATGGGCCCCCAAAACTGCAAAACAGCTGTCTTAAGGTATGCCAAAATCTTGTACTATGCCCTTCCATCCCAATAGACATAAGTAGAACTCAAAAAAAGCAGACACTGGAAACAAACAAAAACAAATCCAACAATATACCTTGCAAAGCTCTTCTGGGGAAGTCATGGACACACTCAGCAACCACCTCCCAGCTATTGCCTAGTACCCTTCTTTCCCCTCTTGATTACATGTATGCAGATATTTTGCTATGTTTTTGTTTTGTAGCCCAGGAAAGACATTAAGTTTCAAATATGAAAAAATGCTGCCCATAAGCTACCCATAAATGTACTGGCCTGGCTCTACTTTGACCTCCAGACTGTGAAAAAACTGCTCCAGCTGCTTGTCAGGCTGGAGCTCTGCACAAAAATTTCTTTGTTGCTTTTTTTTTTTTTTTTTTTTTTATGTGCACAGTAATAGGGCCCCTTCCCCATGGGGTATATAAAACTCAACATTTGAGCTGCACAGAGTGCCTCATTTCTGACATGAAGCATGGTGTATGAAGTCACCATCTACCAAACATCAACCAAGCAGTTGGACTCCCCAGGCCACATTTGGATCTCTTCCCTGGCTTTTTGGACCCTTTGGGCTATGTAATAAAGCAGTCATTTGCTAGGAATCTCTGTTGTGACTGATCTTGCGTTCCCATGACATACCATGTAGCAACTCATTTCACAAACTCTGATCTTTATGTGGGAGAAATTTACCCCAAGTTCTCTTGGACGAGAGATAGTAGTAGACAAATGGGTCCTGTGTACCATTCCTGGTAACTTATCAGTCATAGAAATCATCCTTGGGCTGCTCAGGATCCTACAACTGATGGCAACTTTGTCGAAAGAAAGAAATAACTGATTTTGTCAAAGCTATATTTTTAACTAAAGAGAAACACCACCAGCAGGGAATCTCAAACTGGAGAAGTCAGAAGTGAAAGCCTCAAAATTGTGAGTGCATAACAGAGGCTTATGAAGGCAATTAGGACATTTCAAAGTGGAAATGATTAGATGATATTTAATTATTTCAATACACAAGAGAGCTTTACAAGGCATGGAACAGATATATACATTGGGTACTACATCACACTTCTCCATGCTTACCAGACAGACACCATTATTTAACTCAATGTTCAAATTGCAGCTTATCAGAAATGCTCCATTTTCTGGTCTCCACTCATCCTTGGCTAATTTTTAGCTTCCAAAAACACCTTACAATTTTTTTGTAAACTATTTTTGCTCTTGGCAATGCCCAATTCTCAGTAGATGTTTTATTTTATGTAACATAACAAAACAGTAAAAATAATAATAAAATTCTAAAATCATAAATAATGTAAATAAACCATTTATAAGTGTTTATATAATTAGATACAGAGAGATGGATAAATAGATATTTTTACAATTAACAAATGCATGTGATTATGATATCAATAAATAGAAATATTCATTCAAATATATATCCTTTTATTTTGTGTTTATTTCCTTGATTCATGGTTTCTCTGTATCTATAATATTATGTAGTTTATCAAACAATTAGGGTATGTGAGATCTGGAAAAAAGAGCAATAAAAAATACACATCTATATAATAACAAAGCTAATGATTTGGAATATTTAATATTTACATAAAATTTTTAAAATAGCATTATTTTCTCGTCTTTCCCTATATCCTATGTCATATATTCATTAACTTAATATGTTACCCAATACTATAGAACACTTTCAAATGACAACTTTGGCAGATAATTATGTGTTTTTTGAAGAAATGTTCTTTAAATTCTTTCATTAATTACAATATTACATGCTGTGTTCCTTTTGAACTTAATCACTTTCCATCATTTATAATACTATTTGATATGAAATTAGAAATAATTTTCCCTTTAAATAGTAAAACAAAATTAAATTTCCTACATTAAAAAAAATGTGCCTTAATCTGTGTGTTTTGTTATGTAGGATTATTACTTTAGATACTTTATGAGTACATTATGAAATTTTGCTTGCATTCACTCAAAAATTCACTAGGAAATGTATTATTAAATTTTGACACTTCATTTCATAAAGAAAAGAAGAATCTTATGCTCAAGATTAGTTCATTGTATAGCAAATATCATATATCCATCATTTTTGGTAATACACAATGAATATTTTGCTATATTTTTTTGTCGATTTATCTTTCTTTCTATCCTTTCAAACCACTTTGTTTCTTTGTGTTTTTTAAAAATAATTTGCTTTTCAAATTAAGTTGCATACACCATTAGTCTTCATTACTATGCAAGCCAGTTATTTAGTTGAGTATGTGTCATTTCATTTTTAGGACAATTTTGCAGGTAGAAACATTCATTATAAGTTCTTATGTTTCACTGATATTTGTCAAAAAATACAACTTAAACAAAACCCTGATCAAATTGAGCATATTACCATCACACCAGTGATTTCTCTTTCTCCCTCCTAGTGAATCCTAAAAACCATTCTCCTTTCACACAAAGGCAGCTACTAGGTCATGAAGCCTGGACTTTTCCTTTAGTGTAGAGGCCCTGTCACTTAACAAATTCTTTTTTATTTTTAAACAAGAACCAGGGATTGAACCTGGGATCTCTTTATGTGAAACAAGTGGTCACCCACAGAGCTACACCCATTCAATGTCTGACAATGTAAAATCTCTCATGAAGCCCAAGAAAGGGCCTGGGGTGCCAACAACAGGCACAGGTAAGACTCCACCTGCCTTAGCAATCACAGAGCATTGAAATTGCAACATCATTTTTTTTTTACTTTATTTTGTACATTTAATAATTGAAAATATAAACAATTAAAAACTAAAAATTAAACACAGATGAATGAATTTATACATTTCTCAATTAAATGTAATGGATACATATATATATTTTTTTAATCAAACAATATGTTACACAATATATTTGGTTCATAGTAGCATATTCATACAGTATTTGTCCTTTTGTGTCTAGCTTGCTTCACTAAACATAATGTCCTCCAGGTACATCCATATTGTCATTTGCATTACAGCTTCATTTCTTCTTACAGTTGCATAATATTCCATCGTGTGAAGAGACCACAGTTTGTTTATCCATTCATCTGTTGATGGAAACCTGGGTTGTTTCCAATTTTTGGCAATGGTGAATAATGTTGCTACGAACATTGGTGTGCAGATGTCTGTTGATGTCACTGTTCCCAATTTTTCTGGGTATATATCCAGTAGTGGTATTGCAGTGTAAGTGGCAGTCTATATTCAATTTCTTTACGAACTGCCAAACAGTCCTCCAGAGTGGTTGTACCATCCTGCATTCCTACCAACAGTGAAGAAGTGTTCCTATCTCTCCACATCCTCTCCAACACTTCTAGTTCTTTGTCTTTTTAATAGTGGGCATTCTGATAGGTGTGAAATGATATCTCATTGTAGTTTTGATTTGCATTTACCTAATCATGAGTGATATTGAGCATTTCTTCATGTTTTTTTTTGCCATTTGTATTTCTTCTTCGGAGAAATGTCTATTCAAGTCTTTGGCCCATTTTTTAATTGGGTCATTTGTCTTTTTATTGTTGAGTTGTAACATCCCTTTTTATATCCTGGATATTAAACCCTTATCAGATTTGTGATTTCCAAATATTTTTTCCCCTTGAGTTGGCTGCCTTTTCACCCTTCTGACAAAGTCCTGTGAGGTGCAAAAATGTTTAATTTTGAGGAGGTCTCATTTATCTACTTTTTCTTTTGTTGGATGTGCTTTGGGTGTAAGGTCCAAGAAACCACCACCTACTACAAGGTCTTGAAGATGTTTCTGTTGTTGATGGGCAGGATGAGGGGGGAGCGCCGGGAGGTAGTCGGCGTTCCCGGGGGCCTTGACGGCGAGGGAAAGAATTATCGTGGAGACGAGGTGAGTATGCAGGTTTTTTTTTTATTGAGCAACTGCACATCCTTTTATAAGCTAGGTAAGGGGTGGAGTCGGAGCCAGGGTGTGGAAAAGGAGGGAGTACGTGTTAGGCGGGGATTGGGCACAGTTGGTTGTTAGGGAGGGTTTGTTATCTGTCGAAGGTGGGAAGGTTTCGCAGGCGCGGGAAAGTTTCGCGGGCGCGGAAACAGGGTGAGCTATTTTTTCAAAGAAGGCTAAATATAGGATCAGGCTAGTTTTTAGTTGTTAGTCGGCCATTTTAGTTTTACCCTTTAGTGGCAGCCTCCAACATTTCCTCCCTTTTGTTTTATAGAGACTTTTTTGTATAGCTAGCTGAGGGAAGCAGAGGCCTCTTGGAGGAAGGGTGTTCGTATATGCAAATGTGCTATTTGCGAAGGAAGGTCTGTGCCTGTCTTAGGTCGGGGCTGTACCCTATCAGTCTTACCCGTCATTGGGAAACATGGCAGCAGAAGGCCATGTCCCTGTCTTAGGTTGATTGATGGGTCAGTCCAGTTGCCCATCATTGGCTAGCCAGCCCAATGTTTTATTGAGCATTCTGCTCAGTTAGCACGAGCCCTTGTGCTAATGAGGCATGCTTCTCAGAGAACAGTTAGGTTGTACTTACTTTTAACCGTCTCTTGCAGTGCTTTGCCTCGCACTCAGCTGCTTAAAGGCGGGGAGGGTTGGAGGATGTTGTTATTTATGGAGGGCAGAAACAACGCAGCTATGTTTGTAGGCCAGACATTAGCCTGCCTTACCTTATTATGAGTTAGTAGCATTGGAAAGGAGCCCGGACTAAGGGTGATGGAACAGGTGAGTGGCTGCTTAGTTTTGGAGAGCCGTGGCTATAGCGGTGGGGCTTAGGGCGAACGAAGTTTTGGAGGCGAGGTCTCGGACTGGAGGAAGCAGGAGTGGATGTCATTGCGGGCGGGTGTTTAGAGCTGGATTTGCTTGAGGGCGAGGGCAGCAGGAGGAGCCAAGGTAACAGGCAGCGCAGAACTCCTGTGGGGAGAACGGGCGGAGGTGGGCTGGGAAGACGAGGGGAGGGTGCTGTGGGAGGAACGGATGTGGGGGGGGTTCCTCGGCGGTGGCGAGCCGCTGGTAGTGGACCTGTACAAATGAGGTGAAAATGGCATTAGCTTGATCTTTTGCGAGTTGAACGATCCTTTTGATGGCCCATGGTCCGACTGCCAGTGCAACGAGGAGAATGACTAGGGGGCCTAAAATAGGGAGAATGAAGGGGAGGAATCCTTGGAATCCCCAGGAGAGACCTCCCCCCTGGGCTTCTCTATCCTTTTTCTGTTTTTCTAGCCCGGCTCTTACTTGGGCTAAATTGTCTTGGATGATGCCCGAGTGATTAGCATAGAAACAGCATTTTTCACCCAGGGCAGCACAGAGGCCTCCTTCTTTGAGAAAGAGGAGGTCTAGCCCTCTGTGGTTTTGAAGGACTACTTCGGAGAGGGATGTAAGAGATTTTTGTAGGTGGTTAATGGCTGTTTCGAGACGGGCGATATCTTCGTTGACGGCTGACCTGAGCGAGGAAAAGGCATTATTGTGTAAGGTTAGGGCTGAATCCATATGGCTTCTTGCTAACCAAGCAAGAAAGTGATTTTAATTTCCTTTTCAAAACCAACTTTGGTGCATAAAGGATTCAGCTTGAAGATACTTTAAAAAAAATACTATTTTTCTTACATTAAGAAAAAACTCAAAAACCAAATGGTTTCCTCAGAAAAAGACAATTAGAGGATTATTCAAATCATTTGAGATAGAGGTTTTTCAAAAACCTTTCAACAGATGAATTATGTAGGTAAATATTAACATACTGTACTCCATGATAAAACCCTAGTCCTGAAAGGGGAGCCACCAGGCATACTGCAACACTCTTAACAGTAATTTTCAGCCCTAATTCGATAGATGAATTTTTAGTTGATTGCAAATGTCGTTCACTGTTTGCTTAAATACAAATTGAACACTTTTCTTAGAGTTCTGCAAAAGAACACAAATGGCAACCAATCACATCTATTTATCATAATTGAAGGGTAAATTATCTCTTGATAATTTTCATTGTCTAAGAATTTCCTAATATGATGACTTCAAATCAATAGACACTGTCAAGACAAATATCCTTACATTGCTTTTAGTATTTGTAAGGGCACATGTTGTGATTTTTTTTTTCTTTCAAATATAAATTACTATAATCACTAAAGACGGGGGGGGGGGGG